>DWQT01001773.1:0-15733 GCA_018244895.1 Myscelus amystis hages
CAGCCACCCCCAACACGCCCCCCCCCCCCCCTTCCCCCCCCCCCCCCCCACCCCCCCCCCCCCCCCCCCCCCCCCCCCCCCCTCCCGAACCCCAGCAGGAAAGTCGCGTACATAACGTATTATCGGCGCTCAATTTTGTAGGAAATCGAATTCTAAAATTTTCGAAACGTAGTTGGCTAGAGGCGCGTTGGTGCTTGATGATGAGCAATAATATTTTTATACATTCATAAAAGAGATCGTGGAGAGCGCCCCGAAACCGCCGACACGAGAGATCATTTAAAAACGTTAGGTCAAAAAGTCTACACGGCAGGCGAACCGCTTCACGCGTCGATGCTTGTGATATATTGTTATTTAAGTGTAAAGAGGAAATAAATTTAAATACAACTAGAACGGTGTATTATTAATTAAACGAGGGAATTATCGTAATTTAAGAGGCTAGCACGCGTGTAGGCGACTCGAACTGAGCGACTCCCTTCTCTCATCTTTTCTCATCTTTCGGAAAGAGACTTACATTGAAATAACAATGTATTAGGTCGCGGTATTTGTTTTCATCCAAATTCCACCCGGCCCGAGCCCGCCGCCCGCCGCCCGCCGCCCCCCGCGGCCGCCGGCGTCTGTCGCTTGCGCTCTTCGCTCCTTTCCACTTCGACTCTTCCACTTTTGCCTCTAAATCTTTTGCATGCGTGCTTATGCAGTGTAATCGATATTGTGTCAGTGTCTTTTGTTTAGGTGTACATACCTGTAATGAACGTAGCCTTAAAACCCACATCGAACTTAAAATAGGTACAATATCGTCGACCGCGGCGGGCGCGCGGGCGCCTCGCGCCGCCGCGACCGTCGCGCGTTCCGTTTTTGCATGTCTTAATGTAAGATCGCTGTTCGTTTAGAGTACTTGTAAAGTTGTAGATAACACCGCAACCTTTCGTTGTGTTACCGTTGACGAAATTAGTGGTAGTTAAAGCAGTGTTTAAAGTTATATCGATGTTTTACGCTTAGGTATAAAGTTAACGTCGCGCGATCGAATATCTCGAGCGATTACGGCTTAGGTGAAGTTGGTTGGCTAATCCCTCGGCGTAGTACTTGGATCATCTAACAAAATACACGAGCGCCCCGCGCACGCGCCCCGGGCCGCCCCGCGCCCCGCGCCCGCCCGGAGCGCGCGGGTGCGGCGGATATCTAGAGATGTTGTTAAAGGTAATTGTTCGAACGTTTGACTCCGCGTTTAAGCTGCAAATGCAAAAGATTTGTTATCGTCAAAAGCTGTGATATATAAATTAAAATAAACTAATGCTGTGTGCCGACGCGGGCCGACCGCTCGCGCCCTTCCACTTCTCTCGTTAGCTTCTCTACTGACTTCGATCTCTCTCGGCTCTTCCGTCACTCACTCTGTCATCACCGCTTCCCACACTTCCTCACTCGGATAAGCGATCGTCTGTTTCTCGTAGATTTCGAGTCCCTCGGCGGATTCTTTTATAATCAGCACATCATGTATTTACATCGTTAGGTTCTCAATAATTTTGCGTAATAGTTTGATAGTAATAACGCTTGCGTATATGTTCATTCGACCACTGATCTCTACCGCGTTAAATACTTCGCATGTTCCGTTGGTTAACTAACTTTCCGGTCAATTAAACTTTCCTCACGCGAATGTTCGCAGGACCGTATAAAGCTATTCAATATACACCCAAATGTAAATACAACAATAATTTCTGATCGTCTATTGAGATTACTACTCTATTTTCTGAAGACATTCAAAAGTATATTCTCGCACTCTAATGCACGTTAATATATATATTTTCTTAGCTTGTTTCGGTAGGAAGTTGCGTTCGCCACGCTCACTCGTAGCTGCCATTGCGCCTAGATTCAAATCTATCTAAAGATCGTTTCTATCGGGCTCTTCCTGAAGCCCGTCCTTCATCACTACCTTCACGATCTTTATATTATTAAGATATAGCATTAAACCTTCCCAGTGTACGTGTGTTTAGTCTAGGTTTATCATGTATTTCGATATAGTTCTATACGTGCATGGCAATTCTAGATAAACGATTGTTCGTAGTTATTCGGAATAAACAATAATAGGATTAAGATTTTCTCGGACCCGTTTTGTATTATTCACGAGACCCACAAACACTTCACCTCGGCCAGTCGTCTGTCCATTTCGGTACGCGCGAGGACTCCTGCGCCACTGACGTCTCCCCGCTTCGTGTTTCTCTATCGTAGATCTAAACTGTACCTACTCTTCGTTGTTGACTCTCGTTCGTGTAGAGTGTTTAGAGATTATTTTGGTACGTAGCGAGATTTAAATGTAGCTAAACGTTAAATGATTCTCGCTAACTGTCACTAATCTAAAATGAACGAGTCGTATCCTTAAAGCGCGTGTAACGGCATCATTTTGTTGCATGAAAGTGTAAAAGCTCTTGAGAAGTGAAGGCGGTGTCGTTCTCTCGCCGGAGCTATAAAGGTACGTTTATTGTAAAGTAGACGCTTGTGTGAAGCTGTCTCTTCGCGTGTAAGCTTTCAATGTCGGATGTATAGTGTAAGTGTCGTGAGTAGCGAAACGTTGCTTAGCGCCGCTGTTGTGAAGGAATTTGGGTGATATCAAATGGTTGTTTGTTTATGTAGTGTTCCGTTACAATCATTTCCGTACGTATGTATGTATCGCTAAATTATTGTTCCGATGCTTTCATTGAAACATCGAAATGTTTATTATATTGATATTATACAACCACTGTACGACTGCGACCGCTACGAACACTGTCTTCGACCCGTCTGTCTTTCGAAGGTAGCATCTATTGGCATCAAGTGACGAAGGAAAATACTGATTTCATTTCTTTTATTAATATAGTGAATTTGTAATGAGGTTTATACAAGGTAGACGTGTAGTTTAGCGATAATTGTAAATTATTTGTAAAATCAAAACGACGATCATTGTTTGAGACACGCCCTTAGAGATAATTTTAAGGTTACGACCAATTTCCAGAATTTTCTCCTCGACAAAATCAGTTGGATTGATCTTATGACTTTTGTACTCAGGGTAAACGTTATATACTCTATTATTGTTGTCTATTTATATATGTGTGTACGTTCAGTTGATCGTTTTGGGTGGGGGTATGACTTTTTGGCCTGCGATGGCACTCGCTACAAACTCAGTTCTCTCCAGCCTCGTCCTCTGCAGCTCGCGGCGAGTCCGTCTTACCATTCTAAGTTGGACACTCGACAGTGTTCATGTGACGACGAATATCAAATGAGTTCAGTGACTGTACAATATATCTTCTAGCCCGGAGAACAATTGTGGCATCCTCAGTGGCCATGCCTTCTAGATATAAAACTGTCTCTATAAACATCCTAGTAACAAAATATTCTCACACTCAATTGTTATTTCTTGTCACATAACACAATCGTGATCCGACCTTATGGGAGTTATAAACTAGTAGTACATTTTAATACACGGATTGTTGAATTTTTGACTAATTAGTCATTTAGTTGATAGTTGCACTAGTTATTTACTAAATAACACTTAGATGAGACGATTATTACATTCTGGCGAGGCAGACTTTTGCAATGAGAATGTAACATTACAGTAATATAATATAGTTTATTTGAAATTGAACGAAGGAAAAATGATGAAGAAAATACGCTTCAAGCGAATTCCTAATCGATTTTCACTGCCACGTAATTTTCTTTTTTAATGATTGCAAATGTATAAAAATTCATGGCCGATAACAAAATTGCTCATCCGTGTAGATTAAAAAAACTTATTAACTCAACTGTCATTTCTGGTATGTAATAAATGTATCATTTTTAAACTTACCTGATTTTCAGTCCGAGTCGATACATTGTACATTCGAGAAAAATAAATAAACAAACGAAATAATAAACAACATAAAATAAGTAAGTGTAATTTTACAACAATAAGCAGACCATCTTAACTACAGTTATCTAAACAATACTATTTTACAAAAATATTCTCGTTTTGCGATGTATCAATGTTAAATGTTTTTCTACAATTTACTAACGATCGGCCGTGAGTATCTGTAGAAAGAACCGTTGAAAATCAGGTAACTCGCAATATTAACTAGTTAATAGATGACTTAGAGACAACGACACTAACACACTGACACAAGAGCTTCTTTACACTATTACCAGTTACTATATTGAATTTACGCAAAACATAATATTTTGTAGACTTCCGAATTGTATAGAAATTGATTTGAATAAAGAACTGATGTAAGTGCCACAGACAAGCTGTTGCTTTGGATATATTTAAAAAAACAATGTCTTGTCTATGTTATGCGAGGTTTATTTACCGGTCTTTAACAGAACTAAACGATCGAAATTTAAAAATGTCGGTGTATCTTCGAGGAGTTAAGTGCGACGGTTCAATTTACCGATGTTGGTGAGATTTTTGTTACACTTATCGCCTCGAATGTACCAGTTGTTTGTTCAAATAATATTTTTGGCTCGTAGACACACCTAGTGCGTTATCGTTTGATATTAGTGACATATAGTGCGTTAAAGTTGCAAATTTACCCAGATCGAACTAATTATTACTACTTACGTGTAACAAATTTTGAAAAATAAACGTTAAGGAATTTCGTGAAACCATCGTCTGGTATGAACGTGGTTCAAAATGTTGTATTGTTATGAAGACAAGCGTTAGTAGTTTACTCAGCGTATAACTTAGAGTTACGAGGGGAACGATAAAGAGGTTATTGTTGAAAATATTTTAGGTGATAAATTGGATTGAGGTTTGTTCAAATCTCGTTGTTGACGATGATTTCAGTTCGGTTTCCTCCGCGGGGCCGCAGACGCGCCCGTGGTCAACGTTCACAGTCTATTCTATCACTCAGTAGGCTCATTAGATAGAAGGCTTGTTCGCTAACGATTCGTTCGTGTCTTACTATTGCAAAGCGTTGTTACATTTATTTAAGAGGTCCCAATTAGTTATGTAAAATGTTTAGAGGTGGTCATTTTCATATGAACTTCGGTGTGAGTTTGAAAATGGCGTATCTACCATGTTGTTAAATTATAAATAAAGTACATTTACCACCAAGCCGTTGTTTCATTTGATAACCAGTACCCGATCGAATTGTATATTTAAGTTAAAAATTAAATCTACATAGCTACTGTTATCAATAGTGATATATCATTTCTTTATTTTAATATACAATATTTATATTGAAATCTAAAACGCTATCGTTTTTGTCTTCAGAGAGAAAAGCGTTGATAGAATCTACCAAGTTGTTATTCATAAGTCATATCGTTGTTGCGCCCGTAACGCCATCTACATTACTTATTTGATTAAAGCATGATTTGGCGCCAAAATGAAATAATTTCCTCAAAAACTACTGACGTTATGTAGGATCTAAATGGATTAATATACAATTTACTTAATACATAGATTTTTAAGTTTCTTTAATATCCACTATGACGCATATTCATAATTCACTTATAACTACGTATGTACATTAAATAAAGAGAAAGTTTGATTGGTTTAGAAAAGAAAATTGGTCACTTGGTCACTGAAATGATCTTCGTAAAGTCTTCTGTCTCACTCCCACATATGCTGCAATTGGTATGACAATATAAATCATACTCCAGAGCCATTTCTCAGTCTTAATATTTCATATTACTGCCAAATGAGTTCTTCATTCTAAAAAGGTTAATGCAGACCACACCTTATTTAAGTTTCTGTTCAAATCTGCCAACACAGATAATATTTCATCAACAGTAGATCTTAAGAGGCCATTCTTAGAATTTTCCATAATCTTTATGACAGCGCTGTCATCCAATAATTTTGTTTTTAGTACAATTTCGTTAGTATCCGGTGTCTCCTCATTATCATCCATTTTGCTGTTTTCGCGCTTCTCATGTATTTGTATGGGAAAGCGACTTATTTTTTTAAGCTGATGCAAAAACTTTCCTACGGGAATGAGACCATTATTGTGGTCGTCAATGTGATTTTCTAACGTCACCTCTTCGGTGTTATCATCTAAGTGATTATTGTGTGTATCTCTAAATTGTCGATATTTCTTTCTATTGATAGAATGTTCATCTGTATCATAATCATTGTCATTTTTAGTTCTTTTTTCTTCATCTACGCTTCTCCGTTTACGTTTTCTCAAAGATTTGCACTCCGGATTGCTTAATTGGGCCTCTGATACAATTTCGTCAATAGCATCTTTACTTGTTGCGGCATTTTTTTCTTTATTTCCCCGAAATCTTCCAAAATCTCCCTTCTTAGATTTCCAATTACGCTTGAGGCCTTTGGAATTTCTTTTATTAATTCGACTTCGAAAGAGTCTCGAATTACGTCCTGTTTTTCTATTTCTTAATTTTGAAATTAATTCAGACCCTTTAATATTCCGTGACTTTATTCCACCTTTTCGTGGGCTTTTTCTATTGTTTCGTTTCATATCTCCGTCTTGCGCTTGTCGCTTTACTTTACTCGAATGTGTTTCTTCAATGTCTTTAAAATAACTTTGTTTTACAGGAAACAAATGTTGAATGTTAAATAAATCTTTATTCAGGTCCTTCATTCTATTCTCTAAAGCCTTATTTTGTAACTGTACATCTTGAACTATGTCTGTATCGTTCAGTAATTCCACACCATCAGTAAGAGATGTTTCGTGATGAAAAACGTCATACATATCTAAGGAGCGCTTCGTTTTCATTATGCTCGAATAATTGTCTTCGTTACTTTCAATAGGCAACGCCTCGACATATTGTTTTTCTTGTTTAGGTTCGTCGGCGAAATCGTAGCACGCATCAACTTGGGTGTTAGCGAGCACCCAGAAACCAAAAGACTTTGGTGGTAAATTAATTAACAATGTCTTGTAGGGACGAACTCGCTTAACTACAGGCTTAATGTCTCCTTCGTAGTACATCGCACGCCCGTTGACCACTATATTCCTGTGAACGCAAATTTAGATATTTAAAAACTTGACGAATGTAAACTACCGCTAATTTTATACTATACATACACAGTCCCAGATAATCTTCTCTCTGTAAGTTTGAAAGACAATTTGCCATTGTGCTCATAGATTTAATGGCCCGTGGCTTTTGCCAAGAGGTAGTCACTAAAACAGGAGTTCTATTTTAAATTCGATATCAACCGATCATCACCCCAACCTACCCGCTGTGATCGTGTCCAAGGATGAACTGCATGATGTCCCCGCCCTCCTCTTTCTTGGACATCTTGATGGAGAACCGAGCAGGTTCAAGGTCCATGTTGGCCCCGTACAAGGTGACCGCGCCGGGCACAGGCTTGTGGCGCAGCGACGTGCAGTGCGCGAACATCGTGGCTTCCGAAGCCTCGATATCAACGTTCAGAACTCTTTCGCCCACCAAGTTCTTAAATAGAAGCGCCATATAGAAACTCTGGAAAGCAATGGTGTGTTGAAGAACACTCTGACTTAAGACTATTGAGGTCTTAGGAGAATCAACATATCCATATAATTCCAAATTATGCCAGTAGCGTAGCTAGTATTTGCTGCCTGGTGCAGCCTAACACTTAATGCCCTTTAAAATGGTTAAAATAATCTCAGACTTCAGAACACAGTAGAGTAGATAATTTTCAAGAATTTTTCAAGAATCAATTTAAGATCATTTTTCAAGAATTTTTGAAGATCGTCGACTTCCATGCCCCTTTCCTTTTGATTCCCGGTGCGAGTGCACCGCTCGTACCCCCTCCCCCCCCCCCAGCTACGCCACTGAATTATGCAATGCTTGTGCTATAACTATCAGGTAACTGATAAACATACTCGTACATATTTTAAAAAATACACTTGGCAACCTGCGGATGCTACTCACCAAAGTGGGTTCGTAAAGCTCCAACTCCACCAGCTCGCGGAAGTGCACCGCGAAACCGCTCTTGGCGGAGTGCCCGAGGCTGGTCATCCAGTCCGCGGCACGTTCCAGCTCATGATATCGATGGCTTTTCTCCGTCAGCCAAAGCGGAGTATCGCTCCGACTCAGCACTTTGAGCAGCTTAAGCCGATCCGTTTCTGACATCCGTTCGAGCTCCTGGCTCGAGGAATTTCTGGAAAGCAGAAATAATTCAACCTATGTGTATAATAAACATTTCTTGTTCTTAACACTTTGCTATTTAAATAGAAATTTAAAACACCACGATCACTGAAGTGATCTGGTTCAGCCAGTGCTTAATAAAAATCGACACTGATAATACTTAGTTCAGTAAGACAAATCTTACCCATTGAGGAAAACAGCATCAAACATATCGTTGGAGAGTGCGATGTAATCTTTGAAGTCGCTTTTCGACTCCGCGGCGAGGCACGGCGAGACGTCGCCGCCCACCACGCGCCAGCGGCCCGCCCGCCCCGGGGGGAAGGTCTCCGTTATGACTCGCAGCGTTTCCAGGTCGTTGAGATATTCCTCTATCGATTGGTTGTTGCATTCTGGGAAATGTGACCATTATAAGTAAATAACCAGCATAATTTTTGTACGAACCAAAGACAAGACATAGACGAATAAATGTAATATTTAATAAATTTCTTTAGATTATCTAACTACATGATCCGGTTTGTATAAATATATTTGGCTGGAGGGGGGGGGCTTCTGTCTTACTCCAATATGAACCTGGCGTGACTGTATAATTAATGATGATCACAAAATGACCTAAGATAAATACATATATATGTATGTATATATGTACATATATGTATTTGGCTGCAACCCATGTAACGTCCCACTGCTGGGCAAAGATCTCTCCATCAAGTAAGGGAATCCGTCAGCGCACACGATTGGTGTAAATGGAAATACTTACCATATCCTAATTGCCAAAAGATGTCCCCAACATTGGCTTTGTCGGCGACCGTTAGGATGCTGAGTGCGGTGTTGGGGTCCCACATGCCAGACGGCGTCTTCTCGGCGTTGTTCAGAGCGAAAACCAGATCGAACCCGGTCGTCTTGGCCCACTGGACGAACTTCTCCCATTCATCGTGGGTTACGGAAACATCTTGCTCCTCCACTTCGCCACTGCCGGTGTCTCGCTGGTACTCGTTCAAGGATATCTTCTGAGGTGAGTTCCCGTTGTCTAGCAGTTTAAGCGCGTCAATGGATATCGTGGCGTTGTGGAAGGTCGTATGTGGCGTGGACGGGCCAGCTATCCTGATATACGCCGGTGTGAGAGATGACGCCATGCAAATGCATTCTTTGCTGTAAAAAAAATACATTTAGGCCGATATGCGTGGATTTGCGGAAAAATGTGTTACTATTTTTTTTCCGACCTTGTCACAGGTCCAAAACGGGATATAGATCCTTCTATAAACAAACAAATCTTAACTTTACAATATAGATGAAACTCACGTATTATATTTCCCGCTCGTCGAAAACAAATATTTCGGGTCTATAGTGAAGCTCAAAAACTTGCTGTCGACCAAATTAACGTGGGACTCGGTACCTATCTTAACGGTATACGTATCGGCAGTTACTATGGCCAGTATTGAGAGTTTAACAATGATCACTTTGGGTGTAAAGCGATCCATCGCAGTTGTAACGCACACTAAAAGAACACAACGGAAATGAGTGAAATTTATTGTATCCGCGAATGTTAATTTCGATATGTTGCAGTCCGTTTTGTTATTCGGAAATTTGCGATTTGTCTAACAGTTAGAGTTTACTTATTGCTTACTTTTGCTTTTTCCTGGACTAACATTTAATGTTAGTCCTACTTTCTTACTCTCAAATGCTAGTTCGTTTACATTATGTTCAAGCCTCCTGACGTTTTCGGAAATAGCACGATATCATAGGCGATTCTTAGTTAGTGTGCGTCCGTCGATATTTAAACTTAGACCTAGATTTTCCAACTCAAAGCTTCTGAAAAACATTTCTAATGGAACTAATCATACAAAAAGAAGGAACTAAGGACAGAAAAAGGAGTAAGACAAGGAGATACTCTTACTCCTAAACTTTTCTCCGCCGCGTTAGAAATGATCTTCATAATTCTATTGCATTTGTATAAATGAACATAAATATGTTTGTATGTAAATTTCACCAGCGTTATTGTATACAAATTGTATACACGAAGGAAAACAATATTATTTATTAATTATTGTTTTGTGTGAAAACCAAAATGTCTAATCACCACACTGGCCGCAACACAAATTTCGCTGATCTATGCGCGCAAGCTGTGCACATTTTTACTGTTTATTATTTATAATAAATTGAGGCAAACTCTGTGGTCGTCACGTTGGTATGTCACGTTTGGTGAAATATACAAGGAGAATAACATAAGCAAATTTAGTAGCATAAACAAATACAATAATACTTGTAACACGTTCTGTAGTATCCAATATAAAAATGAAAAAAGAAATGATTTTAAAGCTAAGCTACGCTACTCATGGTTTTCAGTTTATGCATAAGACGATTAGCTCCAATATTATCTATGAATCTTCATTAGAACGAATGGATATACGGAAAAACACAATGTACAAATATTAATCCTGAATAGATACTCTAATCTAAATGAAGTCATTAGAAGCTGATTACGAGCAATGGGTATACTTTTAGTCCGTAAGACACGCATCAAATTAGTAGATAATATGTAGTATAAGGAATTTCATAACTTATCTTACAAACGGTGCAATACAAATGAGACCAAATATTAGGAACCAGCAAGTTCAGTAAAGTAAATTATTAAGTAATTCTAAGTAACTTTAGATTCATTCCGCTTTCATTTAATTTAATTCCGCCGTAATAAAAAAAATTAAAACAATTTTATATCTGTCTAGAATTTATTTTATCTAGCAAACCAAATTCGAATAGAATAAAAACCTATTCAAATGTGTTATTAGTTACAGATATAAGTGTTGAATCTCTGAAATTTAGACAATAAAATCAATATATTTACTGGCTGAACAATTCATTCGCAGTATTGTAACAAAGTACTTATGATATATACAATAGCTCTGTCCTTCAATCTGACAGTTGCAATGACATAATGACGTTAGTCATCCGATACGATGCATATCGCCTGGGCGAGTATTTATCAAAATATTTTAACAAATTATCGTGTTATCTGCCCTTACCAACAAAGTTGGCGAATCTACAGCATAGGCACTCTAATTGATCAGTTTCACGATTTGCACAATGTTCCACGTTCAAACGCACAAGAGATTTCAAGGCGAAATCCATAATTGATAATTTATGTCCTAAATTATAGTTTGTTTATTAGTGTTGTGATGTTGTTATGTGGGTAAAATGGACAGTGAGGATAATAAAAAGGCTGAGGAAGGAAACGGCGCTAAGAAAGACTTGCCTAACTTACAAAAGATATGTTTAGTGTGCGGAGACAAGGCTCTGGGTTACAACTTTAACGCGATCTCGTGCGAGAGTTGTAAGGCGTTCTTCAGACGGAACGCGCTCACTAGTAAGGAATTTAAGTGCCCTTTTGCCAATAACTGTGAGATTACCGTTGTGACTAGAAGATTTTGTCAGAAATGTCGTTTGGAGAAGTGTTTGGCCATCGGTATGGTAAAGGAATTCATTATGTCGGAGGAGGACAAAGCGGAAAAGAGGCGAAAGATAGAAGAGAACAGAGCGAAGAAGCGGCAACATCAAGATCCCGAAGACTCGGTGTCGAGTTCCAAAAACCTAAAAATTGACGATGATTCCACATCTGTGAACTACCTTCCTATGCAGGAGTCGAGTATGCTACAATATGACGTATTAAACAGTACCACCTGCAGTCCCAATAGTATGGTGCAATCCCCACTGAGTCAGGATGTGGAATCGATGCAGTCGCCAATCTACAGCCAGTACCCGCCAGTTCCAAGTAATCAGCCGCAGTACATAAAGGTGTATCCGATAGACGACAAGAGTGTCATCAATCCAGCGCTGTACGAGCATAGGATGGTGGACCACTACATGTGTGACAATATTGATACTTTATATTCAGAACAGAACAAACAGAACAGTATAAGGTAATATTATTAGCTGGTTTCCTAAACTCAGTCATTTTTTATTATCTAATCTACTAATCTCACCATATGGCTTATTTGCAACTATTGTTCAATTACTTTTTTTTTTTATTTCACAACTGGCATTTATCATTTAACAATTTATTTTAATACCTTCACAAGAATTAAGTAGCATAAAATTAAATTTTATCGCTTATAACACCTTATTCTTTATGTTACATATTTCTTATTACTCATTTAGGTTGACTAATATAATAATGCAATGGAGCTCGGCCACGTAAAGACAAGGGAGAAGTTAGCTTTTTGTATTCCATTTACTGATGCAATTTTGCTTCTTACCATATGGGTTTGCGGTCAAATGCTTAACTATCCCATACAAAGGAAAAATTAAACATGTTCCAGACAAATCCTGACAAATGGTGACTCTCTGGTGTACGGCAGAGACACCAAGCCGCAGCATATATGCGAGGAGCTCCCTTCCACCAGCTCCAACCCCGATGTCAACAAGGCCCGGGACATCCTGCAAGACGTCGAGAGGTATTCGTCTTCTTTGCTTATTGAGAAGGTGTTTCATGATAGTCATTATATCTTTTACACACTTTACTTTGTATTCACTTGGCATTTTCAAGATAAAAGAACAGAATAGAATATCGTGTTCATGTTGATTTTCTATATTTACATTTTATTACATATTAAAATATGTTAATATACGGACAGTCCAGGCTGCATGAGGATAAAAACCCACATTCGTCATACTCGCCGACTGCGCCAAAAGAACATACCGTAATGTTATAACACGATTTGAGGCAATTAATACACTTTGTCCTCCCACTTTGTATTATAAATATGAAATAATTACCTCGTTCTGCAAATAAACGTGCCCATGTTTGAAATAAACAAAGAGAAGTATCACAGGACAGTTGGTAGATGTAACATATTACAATTATTTTATATTTGTTACATATTTCATATTAGAATTTATTTAATCCAGCCTTCACACTATAACTTATATTATTAATTTTTATCGTTTGGTTAGTCATTCATGTTTATTCTTGTATAACCAATAAATAGTTAGACGTTATAATTATAATCATTTAAAACTTTTTTTATAATTATTTTACAGTCTTTAGCGAGATATTCATATTTTCCCCGTGTCCGTATTGAGTCGAGTGGGGAGCGTCCCCCGAATCGAGACGACGCCTCGGTCTCCGATTTCACATCAGACACCTCGTGTTGCAGGATAGAGCCGAACTCGATGGAGTCGATACTGTGTGAGGCCATCAAGCTGGAATTCGAAGCGTACACCTCGGTCAACAACTGCAGCGGGTCCTCCAGGGAACTGAATGAGGTGTGGATGTTGAATACTTAATATTTTATGTAGTACTAGGGGCGCCCGCGGCTCGGTTGCGTTTGAATTTTAAAAAATGTTATTAACATTTTAAAATAAAAGCTGAGGTTCAGTTACTCCTTATCACATCATCTATCTGCCAGTGAAAGTCCCCTCAAAATCGGTCCAGCCATACCAGAGTTTCGCCGGAACAAACAGACAAGATTGTAAATAATGTTATTTTTGTATAGGTATGTATTGTGTTTACATACATGTATGCGTTTAGTAAAAAGCTGTTATTTTAGTATTACAAACAGACACTCCAATTTTATTTATTATTATAGATAAGTGTTGAATGTTTATTATTAAACAGTGAGCCCAATTGAATCAACCATGAGACTCTCTTGGCTTGGAATCCTTGCACTCTCCTAAGATGAACAACCGTACCATAATTGTATACGGTATGCGAATACCATAGTTTAGTTTGGCAAGACTTTTTCCATCAACAAAAAATGGTTTTTTGTATAAAATTTACAAAAGTTATGTTCTTCGCAACTTATGTTCGAGACTACATCTTTAAGCTAAATAGAACTCGGTAGAAGAGGGAAGGAAATGCCTAGACGCCGCGTATTAATTTTGCGGCTTCAACAAATTTTGCGGTTTCAATGACTAATCCAGCGTTGACGCATATTTAATATATGTCATCGCCCTGACTCGTGGTCTAGATGTAGTGCTTCGTTCTATAATACATACACAGCAAAGAGAGGTTATGCTATGTTATTACACAGATAGGTAAGAGCAATGCGTTTATGCATCTACTGACCTCTTTTGGGCCCCATATGGCCTCTTTTGGCTCCAAATGCCCTTTTTGGCATCTTGATGTCTATTGTGGTCAGGCGATCAGTAACACAACGGAGATAAAAAACAAATCAGTTTAGAAAAAGGTATCGAGTAGAAGGAGAATATAGTTAGCTACATTTACTGAGTAAAGTTTCCCGTTGCAATAAATTAATATTTTAACAATTTTTGACACAATAGATAAAACGTACATTTCAACGTGCTCAATATTCTGTATAGATATTGAAGTTGACATCGACATTAACATCAATGACTATAGCAGGAAACTTGTTTGCTAAACATTTGTGACTCTTATATGAATGTAGTATAATTTAGTTAAATTTTAATAATCATACAAACATATTATATGCTTACACAAAAGTATCAAAATCCATGAATCAACTGCCGCTTCGGTAGTTCTATGAATCACATTGTTGCACCATTAAATGATTGTTACCGAGACAATAAACGGTCTAATAACTTGGACCAATGGATCATTTAGAGCATAGGTTCTCAAACTTGTTTGATCCATTGCTGACTTTGAGAATCATTTCTCTTCTAGCGTACCTCTTCCAATTTCTATACTTTAAACAATAGTATGTCATAGATCCCTCCACACTCCAAATTATTTAGTCACCCTCCCATGTACTCTAGCTAGAATCTTACTCGCCCCCTGAAAGCCTCCAATGCCCACAGGGGGGCGTTATGGCCCTCTAGAGAAAGACAGCTTTAAATTCTTATAAATGAGACCCTAAATAAACGCTTGAGAACTATGAACACTTCAAATCTTTGACGATATGATAGCTATGATATGATATGATATGATATGATAGAGAGAACTCAATATCAATAATTATATGACAGTTTCTCAGAATTATCTTAGCTTGCCATGCCATATGTTCGCCTCACGATGGCATAGAAGGAATAATTAGAAAGTCAACTAATTGAAAAAAATGTTATCTAGAAAAAAATTACACATGCTATGACACCCTGTAAGTGTGGGTACAAAAATAACTTTCATATAATGGCAATATTGTTTTAAGCGTTACACCTGTGTTGCCAGTGTTGGCACCCTAATGAAATTGTGGGGTGACTGGTGCGGAAAATAAAAGTCTTTACACACTGTATATTCAGTAACAAAATATTAAATTATGAAATTGTGAATATACAAATAGTAGCGGCGAGCCCTTGCGGCGTCGAGAAGCGTGCGCGGGGGGACTGCAGTAAAAACAAAAGAAGACTTGCGAATTGCGAGAAACAGAAGGATTGCCACGCACGAACATGTAATTAGAAAGACGACGTCACCAGCACGCTACACAATGAATAAATAAAAAGGTATCGTTGGCAGGTGGAGCGCGCCAAGCTGAACGAGCTGATCGTGGCCAACAAGGCGCTGAACGCGCCCATCGACGACGACATGTCGCAGCTGATCGGCGACTCCGCCAGCACGCTGAAGGTCAGACCACAGCTTAGTTACTTTTTTTTCCTTACATATTACACTAGCTGTCCGTTACTTTACCATACCAACGTTGCTTTACCATATACATTTTTTCTTGCTGCTCCTCTCCTATTCATCTTAGCGTGACGTTATATAGCCTATAGCCTTCCTCGATAAATGAGCTATCTAACA
>DWQT01001774.1:0-15732 GCA_018244895.1 Myscelus amystis hages
TCGATAAAGGGTTTCGATAAAGATTCTGTTTAAAATTTGTTATACTATAATATCTGTAAATAACGCGCATAACGTGTGTATTGCACATTTTGAAAACAGATATTAAAAATATAACAAAGAAAAAATTGCATTATTTCCTTAAGCTTTCCTTAATTACCTGCTATTGACTATCGACCAATCTCTTATTGTTGTTACACACCGCACTACAAGTGTGGTCGAGAGTTCCAATATGCCTATAAGTGTGAGCGAGAGATCTGATTACAATGATTGATGACGTAGTTCACACGTTTGTAATGGCTCAACTACAATGCCACTGCTAAATATCAGTCTGAATGGAAGGAACTATTAAAAAATGCCAAGCAAGAAAAAATTACAATTTTTTTAAACCATTGCCTAAACCTGAACATAATATGTAACTTATCATGTATGGTCAAAAGCTTAAATTAAACCGATTTTTTATGACTTTGCAATTTTTATTTTGTCGCCTAGGAATGTATCCCCTATAGCCTCATATAAATCACCATTCCATATTCACGGTTTCTGTATTCGCTGCATATTTATGGAACATATCCCCCGGGAATAACGAGCTTCTACTGTACTTATAAAAAATATATAATCATTTTTTATTATAATAGGCATTATGTCATGCCTTGACGGAGTGATTCACTTTATGTAGTCAGATGTGCACTATTATGTTTGACAGCACCCAATTGTATCAATCCAAAAGCAATTATGATCAGTATTATACATGAATGAATGATTCATTTGCAAACTTAATAAAAATTTACCATTATAATTTGGGCGCCTAATTATACATTTCATGTCAAACAATGAACTGACCTGACAAAGCTAATAAGTCAAAACTTACCATCCAGTGTATTCTGTAGCTCAAGTACTTGGGATATAAGTCGTGCTTTCTCTTCTTGTTCGTCGATTCCGGAATCTGGTTCGAAGCTAGGCGGTCCATTGAGGCCAGGGCTAGAGGAACCACCAGTGTACGAACTAGGCAATGAGTCCATTGAACGTCCGTGATCCAAGCGATTGCTTTCTACATCGTCGTGAATTATCACTTGTGGATCATCGTCTGCGAGTGGTATGTTATCATCATTGCATTTCTGAATAATAGACGACATTTAAAGGCTTTTTCAGCAGAACTCTGTAAGTTAACACTTGAAAATGGGTCGAGTTGTAAATCGATAATTTGTTTTTCAATTACTTGACATTTACACATGACAGTATAGTGACATTTGACATACGTCATTGTTATTTTGGAAATTGTAAGGTAAACCGTTACGAAATTGGAAATTTTAAGAAGTATGAGAGTTAGTATAAGTTAGTAAAAGCATAACTTTATATTAAGATATTACAGCATTATATTTCAAATGTTTCAAACGATATCAATATTCCAAGTAAATAGTTATTTCCTTAGGTGCTTAATCTCAATTATTATTCTGCGAAGTGTTGACAAGGTTTAGAAAAATACTTTTCTGATGGCAATAGAATTCGAGTCAAGAGAGTTATGTCAAAAATCAAAATTAAACCAAACTACAATTTTGTGCACTGAATGAGGATTTATTACTTTTAGAATGCAGTTAAATTGAAAACTACAAAATTCAAATTTCGTTGATCGGTCTCTTATAAAGATTTTAATAATGGCACTGACTATAAGAAAAACTAGTACGGATATATTGACTGTAACGAAGTGGTTGTTAAGAAGAGGTTAGGATTATATTCTGTGAAGTAATACATTGTTAGAACTGATTTTTGAAAAGTATAATAATAACATTATCATGTATTTAATTCAGATTGGCGTGTTTTGTCGACTGTACCGGAGAATGTTGAGAAGTTAGTGGACGAGTCAAAAGAGGATGAAGTAATCAACCGTGTAGGGCGAAAGGCTCGCTATGTGAATCCTATGCTTGAATATAGGAAAGTATATCCCGAATTCCTTCCAGACCCTACTCCACAATGGAGGAATAGTTTACGAGAGAAACTTGAAAGAATAGATATGCTGAATAGGAGGAAACAGATTGATCTGCCTGAATTCTATGTTGGTACGTACTGTGATGGTCTTTGATTTAGAAAGAAAGAAACACTTTATTCGTAGTTATGCGACAAGACATAATTAGAATATAAAATAATACAAGAAAAAACAAAAAAGACAACTGAAATAATACATTAGAATATTAAGAACCAAAACCAAACACTAACAATTGAGCAAAATAACAAAACAATTATATATTGAAAAAAAAAATTCAGTAGTACTAATAGTAATTTCGTAGTAATAGAAAAATGGCTTAAGCTCATAATACACCGTGGTTTTGCTAAAATTCCGATTGTGTATAATGGAGAATAGTATTCGCTATGCAATCAACAGTACTTTTTTCTAAGCTAGAATACATTAAGTTGTATTAAACTTGTGAATTCTTTAAATTCTCTAAGTTGTCAGTGTTTGCTTAATGTCTAATACGTCCCAACTTTGTCTCATCCATCTTAAAATTAATGTGTTTACTGGATAGAATACAATGCAATGAGGGAAAGAAATATTACCTACAATATTCATCATTTCTCATTGTGAACCCTTAAGAGGAAAATGAATTTATTCATTTCATACATTTTTAACTTTATTGAATGATAGATTTCTCTTAATTTTAGGATCTATCTTAGCTGTAACAATAGCCGATCCTCATGCTCAGGGTAAAACCAACAGGTTTGTTGGCATATGCATTGAAAGAAAAGGTGTTGGTCTTCGAGCTGAATTTACACTGAGGAATGTTGTTGATCATCAGGGTGTAGAGGTAAGTCAAATGTTAATTGACAATTTAAATTTAGAGCACCCATATTCATTTAAATATTGTGCTATACTAGCTTTTGCCTTCGGCTTTGCGTGTGTTAAATATGGAGTAAAACAATTCCCCTTTACCAATACCGTGAAAATTTCCTACCATCTTTGGAATATCTAAATTCATATATGTACTACAGTCTTACGTATTGCCATTAAGAAATTCCGAATTTCAACACGTGCGAAGCCGCAGACAGAAGCTAGTTATACATGTAAACCTTCTTCTTGGATCAGTCTATCTGTTAAAAAAAAACGCATCAAAATCAGTCTCGTAGTTTTAAAGATCGATGCATACATTGAGACAATAAGCGAAAGTGATTTTGGTTTATACTATGTAAAGATTTCTCGCAACTTTACCAGGTTCCATTGAGTAACACAAAAAGTTGATGAAACGATTTAGTAATAATGAATGTTTTAAGCTGAAATATATTTTTCAGGTTAGATATGAACTGTATGATCCTACAGTTCAAATGATACAAGTGCTTCGCTTGGAGAAGCGCCTCGATGACAAATTACTATATTTGAGAGACGCCTTACCCGAGTACAGTACATTTCCATTTGATATGGACCCAGAAATACTACCGGAAGGCACACCTGTGCCCGTGAACCCTGTACAGGTAATGTATTATATGAACATATAAGTTTTGCGTGTCAATGTTACGTAATAATAATTGTTCCATTACATTTAGAATAAAGGCAATTTTTATATCATTCTACCCACATACTGTTTGACATCATACAAATAAATGATGATTCATTTTTGTGGCTTTTGTCAGCATTGTAACCGGAACCATGACAATAGAATGTAAAAATGTGATTTGAAGAAATGGCACAGGGAGGTTATCTGTGGAGTTTTGGTATATTAGATTATGTGTCATAAACCTCTGAATTCTCTCTGATGGAAGCATACATGATGGATCATCAAAATAAAACACAGTTTTATTTAATTTTTTTCAATACTTACTAGGTGAAGTTGAAACCAAAGCCTTGGTTGGAAAGGTGGGAAAGACAGGAGCTTCAGGGAATTTCCAACATAGAACAATATCTGACAGAAAAGGACAAAGTGAGGAGGGAGTTGAGAAAGACACCGTGGGAGAAATACGATTTGATGAAGCAGTACAGGTAATTCGTCTATCAAAGATCATTTATAAGTTGGGAGCAACATATAAAAATATGGTTATTGTTACAAATTATCAATGACTGAATGTTTAATTTAAAAGTTATTTGACTTTCATAGCAGTTCCTAAAACTATTGTCTATGCTTTCCAGAAAAACTATACCAATAGAGGAACAAACTGAAATTTGGGGTGAGGTGCACAGCATGTTACAACAGATGCAGTTATCACGGAAGAAAATGTCTAGGAAACGAACCTTTGCCACTCCGAAAACTCAACTGAGTTAAGATAAAATTTGTGTGTAGTTATGTTTTAATATAATAGTTTAAAAAACATATTTGTTTTGTTGTTTTTACATAGTACAAAACAAAGTCGCTTTCCTTTTCCTGTCCCTATGTATGCGTAGATCTTTAAAACAACACAACGGATATTGAGTTGCAGTTTTTTTATTAGTTAGAGTGATTCAAGAGGAAGGTTTATATATATAACAAGCTTTTGCCTGCGGCTTTGCACATGGTAAATTCGGAGTATAACAATTCTGTTTTCCCTATACCTTGAAAATTTCCTGCTATCTTTGGGATATCTAAATTCATATACTACATTTTTAATTATTGCCATTAAGAAATTCTAAATTGAAAGGCGTGCGAAGCCGTGGGTAAAAGCTAGTTATACTTATATAAGTTGTATTTGCTATAAAAGTAAGAAATATTTAATATTTAAAATATAATATGAAAGAATTCTAAACAACAAAACTGTTATGATATTGGCAGTATTAAATTAATAACATTATTAATAAAAAATTTGGCTTCAACATTTTATTATTTTTTAGTAAGAGTGAGAGGTTTGCTTTTTTACGTTTTTCGTAACAGAATCTAAACGGTATTGGTCAAAATTGTCAAATATTTCTGTAAGTTACCGATAGATGTCGCTCTCCACCAGTATCCTACGTTTTACAGAAAAACCTTATTGTAAGCTTATACGTCAACTCGTAATAAAATGTGCAATATTAAATTTACTGTAGTATTAATTTTGTCAAAATACACTAATTGCATGCAGTTCTCAAAGGTATCTTTTGAGAGTTTTTTTAGTTATTTTTAAGACATCCCTGCATGCAGCGTATAGCTGTTTTTAATCCTCGAATGCAATACACCTTACCATAGATAATACACATTTATGTATGACTATAGGTATACAGTAGTACTGTACACACAACACACATGTGTGTTAGTGCGGGCGATCTAAGTCGATTTTAAGTTATGTGATACTAAATATGCACTTTTATGAGTATATGTATCTAATAAAAGACATTTGCAAACATCTTGTTCGTGTTGTTATGTTTGTGCAGTGATTTAAACAACTGTGAGTTACTTGTACGATTTTATCTTTGAATATTGCAGTGCTCTCCACCTGTCGCCGGGTAAGTTCTTGTTTTGTCAAATAAGTGTATGAATAGTGTACCCTTTCTTCCCTCTTAACCGCCAATAGCAAAATGGAGAGGATAATTGCCCATTGTTACTTGATTTTTCATTTCCTTACAATACTCCGGCCTTACGCCGTCCAAATTTGCATATATCAAAAATGCAACTGCATCTGTTCCACCTTGATTTATTGATTTGCGTCAGAATACCGTTTGTTTAGTAGCAGACCAACACACTTATGATTTGTTAAGGAGTGTTTTAACAGTTCCATTTTCCTATTAATGAGAAAAAATACTATTCCAAATGTATCTATAAAGAGTTTCGTACATTTTTATCTAAATTAACCATACATGTTAATTAATAGCATTTGTTGAAGACTTCTTAGTTAGCTGTAATGTATCAATGAGGATAAAAAGTAACGATGTCAATACAAAATCTTTTAATGAAATGCAACCTCATTCCTTATTTATTCAGTTGGTTTACCTTGACCTTGTACAATATGCCTCTTAGAGTACTGACTCATATGCTGTGTGTCGAATTTAATTATTAGTCCTTGTCAATACAATTAACTTCTCGTAGGAAGAGATTTAATATTAAATATGCTTTATCTCGTTATTATTTGATAGCTGTTTGTATTCATTTGTGGATATCCAATAAACATTGTGGGATATGTTTGGTTTGAACAATATCGATGGATGAATTTTGTTTTTTTAACTTAAATCTTTTTCTCACAAGAAATAACAGTTATAGACTTCCACATAGAATTTCTCCAGCTATCAATCATAGTTTGTTGAACCTTTTTCAAATGTCTGCTAATAATCTTTTGTGCCTTACCACAAAAGTGCAAGTTCCGCTCAGGATGAAATGTTTTTATAACCACTAATAACTGTTTAAAATGTTTTATGCTAAATCTTAATTGAGTATTATTAATAACTGACATAAAATCTGCATATGTTTTTGTCACCCATATCTTAGTTAATTACTTAATTAATCATAAACTGTTTATCTCTTATGCAACAGGTAGATAAAGGTATGTAATGTACCTAATCGTTATTTTCACTTGAATCTACAAAGTGTTACTCTAAACATTTTACAAAAACAAAGGAAACAAAGTGCACATTGATTGAGGTTAGTGAACTGTAATCTTATTACCTCCACCTTAGTAAACATGGTAGGGGATTTCTGGATTTAATTCCATTACCAGCAATATACAAGCCTGCAAGTTAAAACCATTGTTCAAAATATTTGTCGAAACTATTGAACGATGTAATGTTACAATAACTTTAAAACTAAATTTATTGTAATATAAATATCCACCAGATTTGATATGACCAGTGATCCAAACTAACCCCATGTATGGGAAAATCAAAAAATAACAAAATGCTGATAAGAGGTAAGCGTCAGCCTAATTGTAGCCCAAGATAAGAATATGCTCCCGTTACACATTTTGGTAATTATTACAGAAAATTATTTCTTTTCAATTTCGTCACTCAAGATATTTATGTAGCAGACTGTAGTGTATGTCATTGATAAGGTTCTCCTTAAATAAATATCTTACAAATCGTACAATCTTATCAAAGCTTAAAATTCAATTGACCTTGCGAGGACAGACATTCTTCTGTACTTGATATTTGTAGAAAAGCAAAGAGGTGTTTCTTTAACGTTTTGGTGCAATAGTATTGTGTTTAACTCACCCGATGGTAAGGAGGTACAGTCTAAGATCTAGCACAGTATTTATGCATCATGTTCACAATATAGAAACAGTAATAAATCAGTTTTGTGGCGAACCAAGTGCCACTATATAGTTGCACTATTTGACACTTGGTGCTTTCTGCCTACCCTGCTATGGATGGCATTAATTGTGTGTGCACATTAACTGGTCTGAAACTTCTGTTGCTATGCATAGGATTTGAAATACTTGTATTTTTTTGTCATTTTTCTCTCATTTAATTATTCTTCTCGTTTGAATGCTAGTAAATATATTATTATTATTATATAACGAAATATCACTTTCTTCAAATTACGTCTCAGTAGGCATTACTGACATTAATGAATTAGTTTGAAGGAATGACATACATAAAGTGTTGTGTAGTTATTTTTATTTTAAATTTTGTGATTGACTTATTACAGAATTGTCCGTCCGTCCCTTGTTGACAGAGGTGTCCAAAGATTGCCATTAAATATTTTTGTCAAAAGACATTTAAAAAAAAAACTGTCTTTTGTTTTCTGAGCAGATCCTCAGGTACTAATTAGTCATCCCACCTTGTTTGTAACGACATATTATGGTCATGCGCGGTCATCCCCTCCACCTTCTCAAAGTCTACAGTCATACATGCAATATGTATATTGCAAGTGCAACAGCATACCGCGAGACGAGCGCCACAAATGTATTCAACTTTGTTTTCAACACCCAACCTGTATACCATCGAAAAAAGGCGTGGGTGGGAGTTTTGTCAAAGACTGCCATACTACAGTCGATTATACATTAATACATTATGCCTTTGTACGACAACGCCTACACTCGCTACTTTGAATTTTTGTTGCCAAGTTGCCAAATTGGTGGGAATTTCGTTTGTGTTTCGAACGTATGACGAATCCATGTTTTGCTACGCGCCATGTCATAATAAAGAGTGCCTCAGTTGAAAGTAATTGGTCTTTTTTTTGAATACGGAAGCCATTAACGGTATATCATCGTTTCTGCCCTTTTTAGCGTTGCTCCGTTGCGCGCGGGTTTCTTCTAACAATTGGAACGAAAAGCGTAAACGTTATATAATAGTCTAACTCAGTTGTTTGTAATGATTTGGCGGATATCATACATCTGTATCCATTTTATTTCAAATTCGACAAAGCTAGATATGAAACAGCAAAAACACATTCATGCTCATCACAAGTAGGAATCGAGCCTTTAACCCCTGGTTTATCCTTCACTGCGCTGAAGGATTGTTAAAATGATGAATCATGGAGAACTTTTAAGACATTCAGGTTTCCTTTATGTACTGAGTGATATTTCGTATTAAAAATGCACAGAAGATATTGATGTTGGAACTGCACGGTAATAGTCGTATCATACACGTCCAGAAGTGGAAGAGGAGATCTAAATAACTGAGCTAATCACTGCTTACGTCATACTGTGTTGGCAATATCGTCCATATATAGGTCAATTTGAGCGATATGGCCAAGTTGCTGCAACATATGAAACCTATAGTTCTTTTGTTAATATTGGAACACATTGTTTCGCTTGGCAGAGTCTTGATAAGAGTAGTTTTCTATATCAGAAATCCAGATACAATTTTGCTTCAGGGCTGGCAACGCATTGGTGACGCCTCTGGTGTTAGCAATGTCCATAGGCGACGGTGACCACTTACCAGCAGGTGGCCCGTCTGCCTGTTTGCCAGTTGTATATAAAAAAAGAAACGGTCCTAAGCTGCACTAGAGATGTAGACTTTCTAATAATGAACTATATACATGTAGCAACAGAAGCATTTATTTTCTTCGAGTGCCTCTCTAGGTCTTCTAGAACAATAGATCCGTCAAATGCGTGTTTCGACTTTGTATGTACAATACTACTAATACTCATACAAATGCAAACGAATACGTACTCTTATGAAAAAAAAAACTGTATCGCACAAACCACAAATCGGGTTACATGCGATTACAATAACGATACACTCGTAAATAAACGTAATCTAAGCACGTAGCGCGCGCCGATACTGTACACATAGCCCACTTGGTGGTGTTTTCGTAACTGGTCAAACAGATTCACACGTGCTCCAGCTTACGAAAGCGACGGATAGCAGTAAAACAAGGTGGCGTCGTAAAAACCGTGTCTCGTGGATAACGCCTAATTGAGTTAAGGCAAAAGGAGTGCAGGTCGTAAACATCTGTAAATTTATTTTCAGTATACACTGTGCCTTACAAGTTTATTTCCATCGTATGTTCTTGTAGAAACGGTGTAAGTTTGAAAGTATTGTAGTACATATTGATGTAGCGTCATTTAATACAAGCAAGAGAATGGCAAGTAGAAATTGTATTGTCAGCTATGTTGGTTGAATACTTATATGTTATTTGGTTGGTTATCAAAATAATGCGTCAACTACTACGTGAAAAGGATAAATAAATAACTGGTTTTGTTCGCATGATATTTAAATTACCCGGTCCCTTTTCCATAGTATGTTCTTTTCCTCTCAAGCAATAGATGCTAAATTTATTTTCGTCCTAGCGCGCGTTCTTTGAATAAAGCGTCTAGTGTGAAACCGGATACAGTGATATACTATGGTTCTAGTTCTAGATACGTCGACTGGGCAGTCAAGAGGTTATGGTACGAATAGTGGACCGTTAAACGTAAGACAGGTCGCATTAAACATTCTTATGACCCCGACATTCTTGACATAATTCACAGATATCCATCGGTAAATCGCCATTCACATTGCCATGTTGCCGACAAACTGGGGTCATAGATTATACATTTTGATCAATGAGCATCACGTTTTCATTGGCGTCGTTAAAAAAAGATACATGGGCAAGAAGATCTTTCGAATTCCTCTGCTCGTGTATTTCTGCCCGACCTGTACACGGAAGCCTAAGGCCAATACGAGTGTAATATTCATCCACAGTTTGTGTTGGAGGCACAATAATTGTGTTTCCATTTCTAATGACACCAGACTTGCGATTACAACAGATGCATTAAATTATACGTGTCTCCAGTGTTACGTCAATGCACCGGTTCAGGTGGAGTCTGTACGCGGTTGTATGCTTTATTATTTACCATTCGAGCTGTATTACGAGCGCGTGGGTGGCGCTCGAAACGCCTCGTCGGAATCGGAACATCCCGTTGGCTGGCGCGCGACAAATTCCTTGTACGATTACTTGTACAACTTCAATGTTACTTCTGCCTTATTGTTAATAGTTTATCTGTATTGTTAACGTTTGTTTGTGTTAATTTGGTTTATTGTGGTTTTGAAATTTGGTGGATTTTTGATAAAGAATTTGGTCGTTCCAAATACAGATCCCTTACCAACCATGATGAAGAATGTACGTATAGCTACTGTTAAAACATAAAAATAGGTTACGATTTTGAAACTTGCGTAGTATATTTTTTATTTATTTTACTTAATTTTACATAAAATTCTACTTCGAAAATCATGCTTAAAAGAACTCGAGTAATAATTATTTTGTCTACTTGTCCTCATTTTCTGTTCACGTTCATGGAAGATAGAATATGACATTCTTCTCTATTAAGGTGATAATTTTTAAAATACCATCGTAATAAACGTGATAATCTAGCGCGTTGCCTAATTTGTTCTATTCTGTTATCGGTACTTATCAAATGTGTTTAATGTAGCGTTACAGTTTTACAAGATAACAGAGGATGTTTCCTTAAAGCTGGTTTCGTACTGAAACTTTCAACTACCAAAACCGCTATAAGTCTAGTCAGTAGAAACGAAATCGATGGTATTAATGATTAAAATTTAGCGTAATATCACTCTGTTGTCTTTAATGAAAGTTTGGCAAGAGCCTAATGTTATATTATAACTAAGTTACCTCCGTTTTCCAATGACGTCTCTCTTTGTAAAATGGTCAAGAAAGTTTATTGTTATTAAATAAAAGAAATAGAAAAGTTATTTGTCCACAAGCACATTTAAGCAAACTTCATGTTCCAAAAGTTTCATTTAATCTATATTGATCACTTTAGACATTTCAATTAATCAAGGAATTCCATAACACATCTAATTTCATACCGAAATGTGAAACAATGATGACGTATGTGTTCCAGTACGATAGTAGCTTATTAATAAAGAAATCGTAAAACATTTATTAAATCACCTATTAACACAATAATTTTCAGTGTAGCTCCAATTACAATATTATGTCGTTTAGAGGGAAATGGGGTAAGATCTTCTTTCTTAATGCAATTACTCCGCACAGTATGAGATCACCTTTATGGATCTCATATTTAGATCAGTTTGCTCGACGCGAGATGGATCGATTGTTTATCGTGGTCGGCGACCTTCCGCTTTGTGGTCAATTTAGAAATTGTCTCCGTCATGTGCTCTACTGGCCACACCACTTTCTAAACTTAATTACCATCGGACTCCGACTCCTGGTAGGGCTTGCGTGAATATTTTATCGCTTACGAGAATCCTCTCGATAATCACATGATCTGAGAAGTATTTCTTAGCCTTACATTAATATATAATGTACATTGAGTACAGAAAATTCTTTGTTTTCCTATTTGAGACGCAAATTTTATTGAAACTAATATGATTGCTTTTGAAAATACATACATGTTTGATATTCGCTTCCCAATATATAATACATACATAATGTACTTATATTTTTGCTTTATGATGTAAAACACGCTTTTTTTCCACTGGAAGCAATACGTATTAATGTAATAGGATATGTTGCAATTGTTATAGACATATCGTTCACATATGTGTTTTTAATGCGAACGATTTTACAGAATTATTCGGTCAATTTATGTTTTGCCTGCAACATTATTCATCTCGTACGCAAAAATTTGTGCGTCAGTACCTATGCTTCCGCTAGCTATTGCATCTTGGGGGACGATTAAAGTTATGTCATCTCTTTTAATGACTCCAATTATTTAATTTACCGTGTTATCCGCGTGCGATTAGATGTTTTCGAAAAGCATTTCCGTTCGCCTCACTGCTTTGCGCCTACCACACATTGTCAGCTTTATTCCGCATCATTATCGCGATTCAAACACGTTAAATCCTTCCTCAACCAACTATCCATGTTATGCAATTCTAATAGGTCTTTTCCGCGTGTGTACGGGATATAAATGCTATTGAAAATTATGAAATTTCTATCCGCGTAGATTACAAAGTTATTTAATTACAGTCTTCCTGAAGATTGATAGATTAATTGTTTGGTTTTTGAGACAAAGCAAATAGAAAAAAAATGAAATATATATTTTTTTAATAGTTATTTACATTGCACACATTTTCAACGATTTATAAATTGAAGTATAAAAAATTTGGTTAAAAATAAAATTTAAAAATTTGTTTCCGCCCGGGATCGAACCGGGGACCTTGTGCGTGTGAAGCACACGTGATAACCGCTACACTACGGAAACTTATTTTGCAATGGCAAATGTAGGCTACTTTAGATGCATATATGCATGAGATTCTAGAAATTGTAGATGGCTGTAAATTTAGAATTTTAATAAAGAAGTTATTAATTTACTTAAATGATGATTCAATAAAAAAAATGTTATTGCAGTGTAAAGCTAAATGGACTTACAGTGCATTATCACGTTAATTACTTTTAGCTTATAATAGTCCTAAATACATATATTACAATGTTCGAAATTGTTTAATTTTATAAATACATACATATATGTACATATTATACATTTATTAATTATTTGTATTCAATTTAAACATAGCTACTATATATAAGACAACAGACTATAAGTAAACTTATGGGTAATAGATAAAGCGCAATCAAGATTAATTGAAGAATCCCATCGGGCATTTCGCAACGGTGTTATTACGATGGCTTCCAAAGAAGTTGATAGTCATGGTGCAAGAGAACATAACGTTGGATGTCTCGCAACCCGCTACGGTCCAATACGAAGAAATTAACACCTAATTACGTTTCGTTAAACAAAAGGCACATCAATATACAGTCGGTACAATGTGTTGACTCATGATTGCATACAAAGGGCTTTACGTACAGTGTTGCACGCAATGTCGTGTCATGCACGGCGCGTTGAGACTTTGTAATTGCATATGAACGGGATATAATTTAATGTTGTTTATAATAAGTCCGGAATTTATGAAAAATGTTTTTTTTTTCGTTTACTTACATTGTTCCAAAATGTAGCTTTTTTTACATTTAATACGGTTTTTTATTAATCTTTGTTTGCTTCGTTAGAAAAGTTTTCAAATAGAGTTAATTATGAGCTTTTATATGGTGTTTCCTATACTAAAAAAATTCAATACTTAAAGTTGTTCATTCATTGTCCACTCATCTTCAAGTGAAGATTAAGTTAAATGTATATGAAATGATGTCGATACGACGGTGTGCATCGTTGTCGTCGACTTTTATGTGCTCGATGATACCATTAAATACTAATTGAATTGTACAATGCTCGATAATACAGCTGACGATTGCGCAAGCGCTGATAATGCAGTAATTGAAGATCCTACTCGTTATTGAACTTGATTCAAGGGCAAATTGCTCACTTGTTCAGCTAACGCCTTCTGATTTAGGTCCGTTCATTAAATTTAATGGAATCAAAGGGGCGGGCCTGCACAAGGTGGTAATTTATTAACGCGTATTCAGCTTCCGAGATTAAATTTAACAACTTAAGAGCTCGTGTTGGCGTATATTGGATTAGTATCAAGATTTAATGTGAAACTGTTAGAAACTCCAGTTCATCTCGTTAGGCTCTTTGCGTATATTTGATTACATTCGAAATTGCCTGTTTTTCTGAATTTACCGCCTTATAGTTCTGTTTGCTTGCAATTCCCATACAAGTTACCCTACTCTGTTTTGCATTTCATCTATTGATCTATATTCTCCCAAGGGGCTGTAAATCGTGCAATTGTTTTCAAATAATGTAAAAGTACTTTAGTGTAATGAAATATATACATATGTGGCTATCTATTAAAAGGCTTCAGGGCGTAACGAAGAACTTACCTACCTTCACAAGTGGGGTGGCAAATCTTGTAAAATCCTTCATGCGTAAAGGATAGAAAAATGGAAATGCCTTGAATAACTGCGTCTTACGGAGATAGAGCAATGCATTGACATTGAAACTTTAAATAGAATAAAATCAATAACAGCTTGTTAAAACAGCCGATTATGTCAGGAGTTTGAAAATTTAGATACATTTTTATTTTATTTTACATGGGGTGTTTAATCATTTTGTGATATGACGTGATTTGAAATAACAGTCAGCTGATAAAGGTGTATCATATAATTCTCGTTTGTTGTAACTTACTAACAGACGACTAACATTAACGAACTGTCTGTCACGATGGTGGCAATGCTGATTTTTTTAAAGATACAATTATAATTACACTACGTACAGGTGCTACCTTAATGGCACACTTCGATCGCCTTAGTTATGTTTCACTGTATCGAAGTAATGTTTCTTGCCAACAAAAACTTTAGAATTTTATCTATGGAATTAATAATAAAGAAAAAGTTTCGGTATAATGCTAGATTAACTATTTCTTTGCAGCTTTTATTACGCTCGGCTGCTTTAATTAATATTGTATGAGACTGTATTTATTGCGTCCAGCAATCATTTCTGTTAGTAACTATAGAATTTCGTTCGTCGCACACGTATCCAGTATTCGTGCATTTCAATTGGAGATATCCTGTTAAGTCACGAGTTTTTCTTGATGGGCTACTCTTATGAGTAAAACAATATGACCAACTCAGGCTTATAATTATAATAAAAATAGAATGTTCTATTAGACGGCCCAACGAATTAGCAAGTTGAAGTACCAGTGGGTTGCCGTATCTGTCAAAGCATCGACCACCGTTGAGGCAACCAAGTAAATCGGTGAGAGATGTTATCGTTGATACCAAAAGAACATCGTATTAAGTATAAGGTAATGCCTTGACCAATTGAACTAGCTAAAGTCTGGTGTATATTCCTCTATGTCTTTGCCCTACATATAAATATAATATGTATTATGCCGTTTTAAAAACTCAAACAGGCGTACTATTTTTAATTCCATTATGATATCGTTTATGAGATGTTTGTCATCATGCGTGACTTGTTCGCGTGTTTATGCCTCGTAAACAGTTTGTGACCCTGGGGTTAGGGTAAAACTACCTTATGGGGTAAGTCATTTCAAATGGGGATTCGGGTGTTGTTGAACTTTAATGCGAATCTGTTTTGTAGTTCTGGAAGAACTGTATTTAAAATACGATTAAAATACCCATTAATATAATACACGCTTACTTTATAACTTACGACTTTATTGACTTAAATATGCTAATCTACTTTATGAAATGTTTATGGACTTCAAATGTTTTCTTCTGATTATAGTAGATGTAATGTGTTTGAATAAAATATTACCCATATTATACAAATGACGATATTAGTAAAACCGAAAAATGTTTAATGCATCAGTTCTATTTTGTAATGGTCCATTAGTATGGATGCAAAAACGAATAAAGATATTCTTCGAGCTACAGTCGTAAGTCTACTAATGTAGTTATCTAAAATGACTTGATCGTATTTTTTTTAAAGGAGACTTCTTGATAATGTATGACCGGCGCGGCCATAACTAATGCCATTTTCGGCTATTACTGCGGTATCTTTGTGTTGCTAGAGAAAACGTTAATTCATATGTCGCCATATGTGGCA
>DWQT01001775.1:0-15730 GCA_018244895.1 Myscelus amystis hages
TCCAATTTACATAATAACTATGGTTTTAAGCATATTAATATCTCTTTTCTTTCTCTCGTCGTTGGAATATGAAAATAAATATAATAAAGCGGTATACCTAAAGTTGACCACTCGTATGAATTCAGTAATTTCTACGCGCGCAAAGTATTTGGCGTGCGAAAAGGTAATTTGTACCATTATACGATAAATTGTTATATCGGACGTTTTGACGATATCATGGATATAACTTCATTTACCCTTTAAAACAAATAAAAGATTTTTTAAAGTCATTTGCTATCGTTAATAAAAACTTCTCAGCTCTAAGTTTTTTCCTTATGCGTTATTTGTTCGTTGCTTTTCGATACATTGCCGATTTCTAAGTAAAAGCGGTCAGTTACTCTTGCACGCGCACGTGGTATTTTGTCCGTGCCATTTAACAAGCGCACATTCCTTTCATCTTTCACCTATTCGTTGCATTCATCTAATATAACAAAACAGAAGTAAACGCGGTATTATTTTTTAAAATGTTACAGTAAACAAGTGTTTACAAACAGCGCTGGTCTCCGAGCGACACGACGCAGTGTTGTTATTGTTCGACCGTCTCACGTCGTCTACGATTCTTCCAAATAGTTACCTAAAGGCTGTGTCCTTTGGGATCCCTTCACAGCGCGTCCAGGCTCGGTGCCTCGGTGGGACCGCGCCGGTCTCCGGACCGGCACCGTTGCACCAAACAAAAAAACTCAACAATAACAAAAAAAAACACTCAACGTAAAACTCAATAAACTACACCGCCGAATGCAGTCTTCTACTTTTCGAGTTCGACAGGACAAAAGGCTAAACACACAAAAACTTCCTTGTGAAACTTTAAAACAAAAACCGTACAGAGAACTTCGAAAAAAGTAGTGTATTTCGTGGGGATCGACAACACCACCCCTCGCGGCGTTTCGGTCGCAACTGAGCCACGCGGTCGCGCTGTAGCGGGGCGCGGGAGGGGGGCGCCGGTCCCGCACCTCCGCGGTATTATTTGATTAATTCGCCTCCCCCTTGTATACTCGCCGAGTCGTCATTACGACGATGAACGTTAAGTTTTTAAATTTGAGCGCGAGGGCCGCAACCTTCACCTACTGCTTAATACTTTAATTGAATTAATTAAGGTCGACGGACGCTAACAAAGATTAGACGTTAATAAGCAAACGCTGTAGGACCAAGCCCGTTCATGGTTAATTACGGCGGTTGCGGGGCTCTCGCAGAAAAAATCCCTGCTTGAAATAATGAGTAATACCTACCAAGGAACGCAAACCCCGCTAATTGGAGTGCATTTGCATACTGAAGTTAAAATAAAGTCTGAGTGAGTTATTTTGACGAAGTCGGATGGCGGCAACGACGGGCTAATAAGGAAGGTGGGCAATGTAACGTGCGTGTGCGACAGAGATAGCTATTAAATCTAGACTTTGCATACCTTGATGTTTTAAGTAATAAGTAAAATATAAATGTAAGCTGAAGTCAATTCCATGACAGAAAAAAAATCACCTACCTCCTTGGTTTTTTACATCAAGATAACAATTTCATGTTGTTATCGAGTAAAATTATAATAGACAAATTATTGATAGCATAATTAATACTTAAGTACAATTTAGACTAATTCGGGCATTACAATAATTCTAATCAAGAAACCTTAAGTCACTTAAGTAGATGCATGCTGGTCGATATGAATGCAGCGCATTACATTTCAAATTACCAATTAACCCGACAAAAGCTGGCAGTAATTAGTGGTTGGCTGTTGACCCGCCACGGGCTGGGTTCCCACGGACGATAGAGCTGGCAGGTCCGGGCGTCGTGGAAGAAGTAACTTAGCGAGTTGTGTCTCAATCGTTGTACCCAATCTGTCGTAGATTGAAATCACATACACTCATTAGATATGATAATGCGTTTTTTAAGTTATTTTAATAAAACTTTTATAGTATTATTATTAGTAGGTATAGTAGGTTAACCATTAATCTACATGCACTTGTAGGAATAGTTGCGAGATTTTTTTTATATTTAATAAAAAAAATTCCAAACAACATTTTATAGACATTTTTTAAATAATTTAATAACAAACGTAACCTATATGGATATGAAAGATTTATTCGCAAAAATAACGAACCGCCTATACTGAAATAGGTTATGTACATTAATATTATTAATGTTATTGTTGTGGTATTTATGTAGATTTCGGAAATAATCTAATTTTTTCCTTTCCGGCGTGTCATGCATAAAAAAAGCGATATGGTTGTAAGGACAAATATTTAGCGTTCGATGTTTCGTGCTTACCACGTTACCGACCTGGCGTGATGGTATACTAATAAATAATAATTCTAGGTTATCAGGTAAGAACTAATAGGTTGATCGAAGTAGGTTGATTCAATAATTTGGTGGGCAGCATTATCGGGTTAATTCAGCCTCGATCGATCAGCTCGGGCGCAGGTGGGCTGTGCGCACCTTTATCCCTTACCACGGCACCTTTCTAATGTAATTTTAATAATCTAAGGATGAAGTCTAATTAATGTTTAATCCATTATAGACAAAGTCAAACAGTCAGATAAAACATTTATCTGTAGAAATATGAGGCCATAAATATTTTACTGAATTGTGTAGATCAATAAATAGTTCACCATTAACGGCCTAAAAAAATTGATATTAAATCCATAAAAGACTTAACTATTTTTATTTATTACTAACAAAGGATAGAGTTGACGCGACATGGCATTTCTTAACAATTGATATTATAATCCAATTAACATAGATTAAATATATATCTTAAAATCGTTATGATACTGTAGGCTATTTATGTTTTATACTTGTACTTGGAAGGAGCAAACGGCAGCTGATGGCTTTCATGCAAAATTTTAATATGAGATGCTTTAAAATGAAATAAAACTGTATTTGATGGCACGTGTTTGTTCTGGTCTGGTCTTGATATTCTTTTTGTTGCTTCTATCTCCTCTGTAGAGGCCGTCAATAATAAGACGTGTTATCATCTATCTCATACACAAAATGAGACCACATTCATTGACTGATTTTCAAATTGCAGTTAACGAGTATACTCACGTCAGAAACACAATTACTTGAGCTAGACGTTATTTTTTACTTTAGACGCATCGTCTTAAACATCACAACTTGTAGTATTTGTATGATTTTTTCGTGTAAGTAATTCAAAATACGTGTTTTGCTTTTTTTTTGTTTTTTTTTTTGTTCTGCCTGTTTGCTCGGCTTAAGCATAAAAAAATCCATGAAGAGAGAAATTTCGATACATATCTTCGTATCCTTTTTTATTTTAATCTGTAAGTCTAATACGTAGCCCTGAACGCGACTAAGTCGGTAAAATGCGGGTTAAGTAAGCAGTCAAGTAGTTTTACACAGCCTGTTATTCAGTAAACTTCAAGAGCACGTGGGCAGCAGTAAGCAGTCCGAATATTCTATTTGACGGTGACGTTAGAACAATCCTTGACACATGTAAATGTTGCCCGCTTATACATAATGCCGGTATTATGTACGCACCACATGTGAATAGCCAAATTGGCGTTATCGTTGTTTTTTGCTAACGTCATTCGGCGGCGGTGTTTGACGTCATGTTTACTTCACAACGTTTTAAATTAACTGCTTATATTGTCATAAACAATGACAATCTTCTTCCAAAATCTTGATCTTTGGTCGTCGTGTTTACAACTGTGATAGTTGTACGATATTGTAAATACTGAGAGTTTTGCACATTTTGATAATATAACGTCTCTTGATTGTGACGAAATATTTCACTTAACAACGGGAAAAAATAAATTTAACATTTTTAATTAGGTAAGCGTAAGTAGCAATTAGAAATATTGATTAGTGAGGTTAATAATATTTAAGTATTGTCCGTGCCATTACTGTAAGATTCTTTATCGTCCAGTAAAATATTGAGTTCGTGATATTCCATGGTACGGGCCCAATCGAGCGATCTGCGTTCGAAGCGAGATCCGTTCGGAAATTAATCTTTGTTTAAAGTTAATGGGCCTTATTAATCATGGGCATTGCCTCTACATGAATATAATGTGGTAATCGGTGAGTCGGTGAGTCAGAGCGCAGAAGTTGAGGCTTCAATACGATAACTGTACCGTTACAACCGTTCTTATAATAATCTTATACTCGCTTGAGCAGACGTCATTTATTTCTTTTCTCTGCATAGTAATTCTGTGATTTCTATAACTGATAACAAAATAGAGAAGCAACATTTCAAATCGCGTGAAGGCAAGTTACGCGTGTGTCGCTATACGAAGTGTACCCAATGTTACGTCTCTATTTTATGCAAGAGATGTCCGAACAAGGGAACAATTAAGGCAGTCTCACACTGTACCGCCGTAGCTCGTAAATGAAGAATAGTGTCGTGCACTGTGAATGAGCCTTAATCACTGACCCTGCATTTCGCCCACGTTGCTCTTGATAATTTGGCATTGTTGCACGACAAAGATGTCTGTACCATAAATTGGATAAACGTTTTATGTTAAAATAACGTGTATTATTCGTTATAGGAAACAATTACTCACATTATTAATAACAGTTTCCAATGTTTTGTGAAAATGATAATAATATTGTCATGTAATCATATTGCAACAGTACCTACCTCACTGCAGAATATTGACTCTTCAGTTGTTCATAAAAATGCAATCAGACAACCTTATATTTAAAATGTTCACCTAATATTGATGTATATTTGATTAAAATATATTTGATCATCGCTGAGTAAAACTCGTCGTAATTCATAGATTTCTTAAAACGAAGTCTAGGTGAATGCTAACTTATTTTAAAACAGATAAGGCTGCTTATTGAAGAAAGCAGTCAACTACATATTATAAATTCGCTGTTTTCTGCGTCATAGCAGTTATAAGTAGATGACAATAACACTGCCTTGCACTGTGAACATTTCTTTATGAAAAGCTGTGACCCACTCGCTCATTATACACTTGATAATTCCACTTTGTTGTAAATTCGGCATTGTTGTAAATTAGACATTGTTGTAAATTTGGCATTGTTCTACAAAGATATACGTGGTCTAAATTAAAACGCACTGCCGTATTGCTTTTTATTTACCACCATGGACTTTAATATTTTCATTCCTTAAATTAGTGTTTTGCAATTTTAATCTTCTAAGATAACATGCGAGAGCTACATACATAAGAATACAGTTAGTAAAAACTGGAATGATATGGTTTTATTTGCAATAAAAAATGACTCGACTGTTAAGGTTGTTGCACACTATATCGTGCTAGTGGCGCGCAAATGAGAATATTGTCTTTCAGTGTGAATGTTCCTTAATTACGAGCTCCACTGCTCACCGCTTAATGCATACGCTTTTAAATTCGTAATTAATTTTACATTGTTATCTGAAATTTATTCTTCATTACCAATGAAAAGGTTGTTGTTTTTTTTTTGATAAAACTGAACATTTTAATGAATAAGCTACATTATTATAGAGATACCACTGTGGTTTCTTTATATAAAGTAGATACACATAGCTCCGTATAACTAATGACAGTGTATTAATAGTACATTATTCTTTCATTTCTCTTGCTGATATGATTATTTTGAAATTAACCTCGCGTGACGTTGGCAAACGTTGCATATGCTTCATTAGCTAGCATTTCTAACCAATACACTTAGACTCTATATAAATTTTACTTTTTTTTTTAGGTTTTAGAAACTTTATTTCCCATTAAGAATTTTACAATTCACTTGAGAAACTTATATTTTATACTTTAGTTTACGCGTACATGAGCGTGCTTATATAGAAAACAGAAATTATAGGTAGGTAGTTTTACATTATTTTAGAAATTTGCATTGAGAATTGCAGAATGCATAGAATATTGCATATAATGTAAATATGTTAATTGAATTTCAATTGTAATTTAGAATATCATATAAAAGTAAATGATACGTCTGAACTAAGAAATGTAAAAGAAATTTCGAAAAATTAAAATCATAGAATCAACACCAAAGTTACGATCAAAAAACAGTCTTATAAACAAGGTGTTATTTAAATATGCGTCATTAGATCCCAGATGGATTTACATTTAAGTTTCAATTTAATATTTAATTTTAGGTATGTTCGTATACTTGAAATCATTTGTAAATTAGCTTACCTACTTCTTAGTAATAATATTCACTCATAATTTGTCAGATTTTTTTCCCTTCTGAACTACCAAATATACTTTTGAACTACCTACTCATTTTGAATTAGAATTTTGTGTGATAATATAACTGTATCAGGAGTAATTATTCAGGGAATTCAAATGAAATGTCAGTTCATGAAAATAATTCTCTTATTTATTATACGACTGCGAATGTTTGCGTTAACTTTCAATATAACAAGTTATTAAATATTCACTATTTCTCGGTTTCGCTGTGACATTTATGAGACCCTTCCATGGTAGTGCAAATCCCGCCGCTATGCATACATATTTCTCCGCTAACTTTTTCAAAGTACACAGAAGACTCGCACAACTTATAACAATGTCGTCAACTCGACAGAGGGCATTTTACAAGTCACAAAGCAAATACGTTCTCGTGTTCATTCGGAAATTAGACCGGCAACAAGGCCTCGGGACGGGGCCTATGTAAACCTGCTCGTGGGTTTTCGGCCGCCACAGTCACGAAGAAACTAAAGCTTGGACCTTCGGGTAATTTTGTTGACGGCCCAGACAAATATTCATATTTAATTCCCCGTTAGCTTTCAACTTTGCGGACCAATGTTTCGTATAAACTTAGTTTACTAAGAGCGATGTATCTGTTCGTCTGTTTATTGTTCCGTAGCTACGGAGGCTGTTTCGCGTATTTGCTACGCGTTTGAACATTAAGTTTACGAATTTCTATTCACTTGTCATAACTTTTTTAACTGTAATCCTGATAAAGTATTTAGGTTTAATTCTGTAAACACAAAACTCCCATGTGTACTATTTATGTATGTATAAAAATCGTATTTTAAACCAATAGCCAATCAATACATAATGACGTACTCGTAAGTTTGAAAGTTGTTTCACAATTAAGCCTGTAGGTTAAAGTTTCTTAGTTGATAACGAGCATTGTTTCAATACGCCTCGCTGTAAGGCTGTTTGGAAAAAGTTTGATAAAAGGTTGTCACGCGGGATTATCCCAACCTCTAGGTGCGGGCTTAATACAATGTGGAGTACTTAATGTTTTGATGGGGGTTGGAACACAACGCATAGAATATTCAATAGTTTGTTCCGAGAGATAAAAGGATGATATCGAAAATTCACTCAATTTTAACTAATATTTAATTAATCAGATACATCGATGCGTATAACCAGTAGCTCATAAAATAACTCTGATGCCTAATTATGTTATGCGGGAAATATATTTCGTTCACGCAACAAGTTTGAATCGAGCCAAATGTAGCGCCGATGTACGATTTTCATTTGATTACTTTTGTATTCAAATTGTTCAAAGTCAATTTACGATTATACCTACATATACTTTATCCTGTTCTTCGTATCCTACGAAATGTCCAGTTAGTGATCGCTTTTCTAAATGTGCATTTATTTTCCAATTCATTGTCTAAACACAGTGTACATGTTTGAATACAAAATTATATTTCAAAGATATTTCAGTTAAATAATTTTTTTACTGTTGTAGTAAGGAGAAAAATGCTGTACATTTTTCTGCTTACTACAAGGAATACCTGCCAACGGTTAAAATTGTAGATAGCATGAATAAAAATATGTTTAATGAATTAAGTCTTTTAAACCTACATAATACTTATAATAATTATTTGTTAATATTGTATTCATCGTCAGACTATAACGCTTAGAGCTTTCAGTAAATGCTTCAGCGACTTTTACTATTAACGTGATAGCTAATTTACACGGATACGACACAAAGTGTTTTAACAGCAAAACGTCGCGAATCTCCACAAAAAAATTACCCAATTATGCCATTCCTTTATTAATATTTAAAACCTTAACTTCGTTCTCGGGTTCGTTATCCACGCTTCAAAACATTAGCATCCCTTCGTGTTAATCTAAATATCGTATTCTGTTTGAACAAGTTGCAAATTCGAAATTTCAGTCGCAAAAACTCGTCATGCGGTCAGGTCCCACTTCACTGAAGCTGATCACGTGTACATTGCATTTAATAATTAACGGTACTTATAACAAATTCTGTTTTTAATTCAATTTACGAGCAGCTGTCGACCGCGCTGTCGTTTTGTAACATCGATATCGACATCGTTCTTAGGTGTTTTTGGAACGAAGTTCCTTATCGCGCGTTGCGAAGGAGGCTAGACGGAAAAAAATCTGACGAAAAGGGCTATTGGATTCCAAACAAGACAAGTACCTGTGTTCATAACTAGACATCTGATATCGAGTATGTATGTACTTTATTCACGAGAGCTGCTGCCGATAAACTGTTATACAGTTTGGCAGAATATTAAATTAGTTAAGTTCTGTTAATTTTTTAAATAAAAAAAACTATATAATTATAATTACTAGTATGTAGATATTTCTAATACAGACTAACACAGAACAAATAAATGTGATCTTTACAGTCCGGGGCGCGACTGAATCCACGAGCTCCGGTTCAGCACTTAGGCTCCATAATCACTAGGTCAAAATGTTAGTCTATCTAAACGAAATCGATGAAAGTAACATTCCAATCTATGCTCACGAAGCATTGCTCGGTTTAAGTATCTTGTAATTCTATAGGAATAGAAATATAATAGCCGTATTGTGGCATGTCGATACTTTGAATCGCATGGACATCACTACTTTAGCCGCAGTTTCGGTCCTATATGGAGAATTTTCAGTAACAGTCGTGGGCAAATCAGTGTATCTCGTACAAGTGTTTTACCGTTATACTTTGAAGATTTCATTTACACTACACATCACTTCAAACATATTAGTTCATTATTTATACGTTTATACGTTAATACGAAATAATTTTAATAAATAATTATTATAAAACCTTAGAGTGAGTAGAACATAGATTTCTTCATGATATTTTAAATATATTAATAACATTTTAAGTATATTGAACAATGAACCGTGACGTAATTTATAACAATCACAGTCTTCTGTAACAAGGAAAAGATTGACGATGATTTTCGAAGTGCTTAAAAAGTATTCGGACATTGAGGTCACTGGCAAATTAGGCAAATGGAGCCAAGTTATAAATTAAACTTTCCATCATTATGACAGCCTGTTTTAAGTCAAATTATCCATTAAGTTAATCAAACAGATTTAAGAATGATAAGCTTTTCTGTGTGACGGTTCCTTCATTATTAAACAGCTTTGTATTTCTACGATTTAGAGTTTGTCACTTATCGCTCTGTGTATATAACAAGTAGAAATGTCTTGAAATAAATTTTGAGAGGTGAGCCTGTCTTGAAATTTTCTTGTACGGTATGATCGAAAATGTATTTCAAGGTATTTATTAATTCCACATTTCAATAGTGTCTATGTCTATGGTAATTGAGTATGGTTGACTTCTAAACTTCACTAAGGTTGATCACTAACATTTAAGTATTCGCTGAATTGAGTATGCTGTTTGAAAATCAGGAAGCAATTTCGACTTATAAAAGCATCGGCGATGTGTGATAATATAATCGGCTTTTATCCTATTGGTTTCATTCCGCTTTCCTGTTCAAATAATATGCTCAGAAAGCGCTAGTTAAAAGGCACCGTTATAAGATATTTATAAAATATACATGCATATACATGTATATACGGCAATATACATATAAATATACTTAATCTACATTCTCGTATCTTGTGGATAGTAATGTAAAACATTTCGCAAACGTATAACGTATACAAGTTAGACCGGCAATATTACCTACTTACCTACTTGTTCTTCATTTGTTGAATTGCTTTGAAACAGTAAATAATTAATACATATAAAACATTATTTTGTTGTAGAATCTTCACCGTTACTATTAGGATTTTGTGCACGGCTTGTTTTCGTAACATTAGCATTCTTAAAACTAAACAAAAATATCTCTGGTTTAATTGTGAAGTTTTCTAATCCGCAAACATAGTTGCGTGTGGAAACGTAACTATTTTAATGAGACATACATTTACGGGGGGGGAAAAAATCGCACCGATCACGCCGTTACGATGGGTGACCGTGGCATTTACGGCCGGTTGAGTGCCGTACATGGTGTTTGGATTCGAAATGAATTTTAATCTCGTTTTTGCTGTAATCGTGCACTCCATTATTTGCTGTTAGCGTAACGTACGATTTGCGGCAACGCTTGCAGCAACGGGACGGTCACGGTCATGACTTACATTATAAACGGCGGCAGTGGCAGGCAGAACGGACTGAGCAACACTCGATAAGCAAACTGTAATCGATAACTAGGTGTTTTCAGTGTCGTATCGGCGCTTATTGACGACCATTTGTTTAATACGCCTACGCTTTACTGGCTAAATAATTGTTACTCTTTAACAACTACTGCTACGTTCATTGAACTTGCAGTATTTTTAAATTTCATGTCATACGGTTTTCGTGACTTCGATAAATACTGTTGTTCCATCTCTCTGTCTCTCTTTCTCTTCCAATTTATAGATTTCAAAAAGTGGGGGGGGGGGTCAGATTTTACAAAGTTTTTCCGCCACATTGACCTACTCTTAACATTAGGTACGGACATGTACGAGAACTTTTGTTAAAAATGTTACTAAAAATACATTTTGTAAATAAAATAACTTCACTACTTTGTATATTGGACTGGTGTTGCCGCGTTCGAGCTTATTCTATTTTCAAAGCAAACTGATTCACCTTAACACGGTGCTACCGCATTGCCTGCTATTACATTAAAGCGCCGTAGATCCCCGAAGTTCAAGAAAGCAGGTGTGACTGCAGAGTTGCATCCAAACTTGGAATTAATTCGAGCCAATGTACGCTCTCAGCTCCCAACCTTTCGTTTACAAGAATTGAAAATTATACCTGAGTGAGTTGGTATGTTCCAAAGTTTGTTCGATGTCGAGCGTTCGAGAGAGAGAAAACAGATCTAGCAGTATTTGGACGTGCGGTATTAAAATTTGTTTATAATGGTAATTAGGTGGTAGAACCCTCTGTGGTTCGACTCCGGCGGCACCACCGCCACACCTATTTCTGCCTTATAACAGAAGTGTTAGGCGCTGCTGTGTTCTGGTTTGAAGGGTGTGGTAAGGGAGACATACTTTTTCGAGGCATTCCAGCTCAGTCCTCAGGGGTAGCGGCGCATATGTGGTCGACCAGAGATCGGAATCTAATCTTATCTGGGGTCGATTACAAATGTCCATGGGTGTCAGTAGCCACTTACCATCAGGTGGACTGCATACCCGTCTGCTACTTCCATATTATAAAAAAAAGTCACACGCGTTATAACATGAGGTTCTTAAACGTAACGTTAAAGGGCTCTTGCAGGATATGCAACGCATTGTAAACTATCGATGTTTCTGGGATACCTATAGGTGATAGTGTTTTCTTACTCTCAGTGGCATTGTATACCGGTTTGCTGTGCGCTTTCGTATTACATGTAAAAAATATATTAATACATACATATACAATCACATCAAACAGCATATTTGGTGTTGCAATCTTCCGCAATACACTACACAGCTTACTATAATCAGTAAGAAAATCTATCTAAGTACTAAGTGAGATTCGAAATATTATAACTTTGTTCTAGTTCCGTAATTTGCAATGTTACCACGTGGTCCGGCTATGTGTGCAATGACCAATTTCTTTGACCACTGTCAGAGCTTAAATAAGGCCTCGCTCCCACAGCCGAATGTTAAGGTCACGTTACATAACACGTTCTCGTAGACGGCTTGGCGGCGCGCGCGCAGGGTCAACGACCGGGGCCCGCGCAGGCGCTCCTCTAACTTTGAACCACTTCGAATCTCGGAATTTGCGCACACATTCATATTATACTTGCTTGGTACTCAGATACTTAGACGCCTATACCAGTTTCTAATGCATACACTAGTGCTTGTCTAGTCTAGTTGTAGGTACTAAATGTATGTACGAGTATGGGAGTACCTTTATGAGCTTGCACCACTGGCTTTGCTTCCGTGGATGATTAATGGTTAATATCAATACCATAAATAAACGGAGGCGTTTCGAATTTTTATAACATAAATAAATAATTATTTAAGAGCTTATAACTACGTGTGTTAGGGTATGTATTTTATGGGAATTAGTTTGTTTAAATATTTCGTGTATATTTGTTATGTAGAAAAAATTAATGAAACAAATACATATTTTTGTTGCGAGTTACTTCTTTGAAATTAGATTTGAATATTTTAAAATATGTCTGTGAGTCTAACATTCTACGACGATACGGCGTGTGTATTAAATTTCCACCTACAATTAATCGTTGGCCTTATATCATGTACATGTGTATGTGTGCATCACATGCGTAAATAGGTGTTACTTCAACTACCAGCACGAATTCACTACCTACAGTTTGGTTGAATGTACCATACGCTTTCATACTTTAACATTGAACACTTAACTATTACAATATGATTGTTTGGCCTCGCTATTTGATAGAACTCTTTAAAATTGTAGTATACATTTTCTTGCGAAATAACATAAGTGTGTCGTTATATATTTACTATTATGGTGAAGTAATAACCATAGAAAATCAAGGAAAATTATTAAAACAATTTAATAGATATTTGTGTTGAAAATAAGAAAGTGTTTACAAAACCTAAGTTAAAACCTCGACAACACTTTAATCCCGTAACGATTGTAGTCCTACTGCTAGACACAAGCGACCCTGCAATCGAGACAGTCTGAAGCACAAAATTGACCTAAATACCCCTGAACCTTTACAGGTGAAGTTGTTCCGACATTGGTCCGGTTTTTTCAACTTTTAGGCTTTGTTTCAATCTGTCAACGTGTGGTGCCGCATTGTGCGTGTAACCAACTTGACATTTAGCTCGAAACCCATATTGCTCTGTATGTAGCTATGTTTTCCTCTAGGACTACGATCGTCGTTCTAATGTGTCACGGGAACTCCCAATACAACATTATTATAAAATTTTCTAATCTTTGGTCTTGGTGATTAATTTAACTATCATTTATATATCATAATGATTATGTTTTATCAAAGAAACAGCTGCCTGCAGACTTAAGCGGTGTGATCTTAGACTGTATATCTTGTTGTCACGTATAATTTTGATGGTACATATATAACTTAAAATCTTATTCCGGTTATGATCTTTAATTTCTTAGGTTAGTGTTTAAAAATAATTAATGGGAACGCGGAAAATCAAAATTCGGTTGAAACTGAAACTACTATTTTCTACAGGACCTTTGTGTGAAGTCAAGACCGTAACTCACTGTTCGATATGCGTCAACCGGTATGAACGATATAAGTATATTATTATTTTGTTCATTCAAGGCGTTAATTTCAACATTTTTATTCAAATTTTGACCGGCCAATGTCCGTCGCGTTAGTTAGTATAACATTAATAGATATTGAATATACTTATGTATATATACAATCGAAGACAAATAGATTAGAACAATTTTATAATGATAACTAACGGTAATATCTGTTTCAGATAGTATTAATTAAACAATTAATTCTTGTCACCGGTGTGTACAAGTTAAGGTAATTACCGGGTGTGGTAAACTAACATGTGTTCGAGGCGCAGATTCGCTACTCTCTAATCTAAATTCACTATAACCTTCCGATTTGAGCCCAGGGAATTAGTATATTACGAGAACACTTTAACATTTAAATGTCGGTTTTTTGGAAATTATGCTTTTATTATTTGCGGGCTGTGATTTAAACTATTCGTCGCTATTTTCTCACAAAGAATTTACAAAAAAAGTCACTTCGAAAACACGCAGATATCAAATGTATGCTATAAGGTAGAGTTTTCGTATATTCGAACTAACCAAGTTAAACCTTAGGCTTCGTTATTATCCTAAGTTATAGGAAATGATTCTTGAAGTTGTTATAAAATATTTTATGTTATAAGTAAATTTCAGGACAGACCATAGGATTGGCACCCATTCGATCTCAGTTCTTTTGTCGTTGAAGGTAACAACCAAGGTATATAATATCATAATACTGAAGTTAGCTCTCATTTCACATTTATGACATAACTAATACACTTAAATTCTATTAACAGAGCTAACATAATATCCATATCGAAATATTTACTTTATGATATTTAATGGAGAAATGTATAATTGCTTTTTCTTTATAAGGACTATCAGAAATGTTATTACAAATATTATAAAAAAATACATCCATTGAGAATTGTATTAGTGGGTGTTTTAAGTTTGCGAAGATAAGATTTCCAAATGAGAGGTTACGCCGCCACGTTGGCATTCCTACAAGATTTTCGTAGAAATATAAAAAGCGAATTTATTATTTTCGTTTTCGAAGCTGAAGGGCACAATTACTCTGTGTAGAAATATGTTAAGATATTGAAATGTTGTACAAAATTTACTTGGCATTATATATTTTTATGTTAATTTTTTTCTCATCATTCAGGTATCGCTTGCAATTTACAATTTCATGTAGACATTTTTTTTAAATTAGTGCTATAGAAATTAACTGGCCTCATGGTTGAGTGCTTAGAGATCCCGACTGCAAAACCGTTGGTGAATTCAATTCCCAGCCATGTATTAAAGTATTATGTCGTATACGTTTGTTTAATAACTGTCCGATTAGCATAACACAAGTATTTAATATCTTAATTTGGATTTATATAGGCGTGTGTAGAATTGGCGCAAATGATTATTTATTATTACATACGACATATTTTTTGCGTTCTTCTGATTCCCGAGATATTCTTCGAAAGTACATGAATGCTAATTAAGTACCATATCTATGGTGATTTTACTTATTTTAATAGATTAACAAATTAGAGGCTCTACAACTACTCACCTTCACTCTTTCGTTCCTATTGGTCAGTAGACTAGGTTTGAAGTCTCTCATTAGTCAATGAAAAAGCTTTCGGTTTTCGAATCGCGAAACCGCGAAAAGTGAAAACGTTTCTTGTGATATTTTATACAATATGAATAGTTTAGTAATAACTATCATTCATATTGGCCATGATTGTTATTACTTGGCAACATGATCATACTTGTAAGTGATGTTAAGATCAAAACTTGCTATCACATGTGATTGTGTCGTCCGTTGCTGACAGAAACTAACAAAAAGCTGTTTCGATATTCAATATCCAGCTCGATTATTTCTATGTTATGACAGAATTCTCGATTAAACAAATCACGTACGTAGACCTCGGTGGTTTGATTATATAAACGCTTTTCTTAGTGAGTTTAATGTCAATACGTACTTCGCGATTTAATTCTATCCTTCATATTTGATCCTCGCCGATCTGTTTATCCAACGGCCGCTAACGAGATGTGTGTAATCCGTGTTTCCCCGCTTGTTTTTCTTTGGCAAATGTCAATATGGATATTGATAGGACTTGTAAAGTCTAAGAGTTTTCTTTATAATATACATATTATGAAATATTTGTTTTTATAATATGACTCGAAATTGAAACATTGAATTGACAATTACATTTTCGCCCTCAAACTGTTGACGTAACATGTGCTCGAACATCGTAAGATAAACCTTACAGTTACTGACATTTCTGCGAGTGTTAACGATTACAATTTTTAACCTATTTTTGTTTATCATTTATAACAATATTTATAAATTTAAGTAATAATAATTGTGTTCCGTGATTTTTTTAAACTACGAATT
>DWQT01001776.1:0-15726 GCA_018244895.1 Myscelus amystis hages
AAAGTATCACTACCAACATATGACACGATAAAAATAAATAATACAGGCTGTGTAAAAATATTAAAAGCCTTAAGTTTCTCGTTATTTTACAACTTATCGTTACATTAAAGAGGTATGTTTATCCGTACCGAATGTCACACATTGTCCTGCCAAAAATAATGCAATTTTTGTAACTGCTTTCACTTGGCTTCGATGGGTAAAATCTTCTACTGTTACATTATAAAGTAATTAACACTGTTAATCAACATGTGTTCAAATCTTTTCCAACTATTCCTCGATTGTAATAACGCTTAAGAGATTCTCTTGGAAACCCTTGGAGTCATCGTCGACCAGATCTATCACATCATCAGCCTGCGACTTGGAGGTGCTCGGATCATCTTTCTTTTGATAGAGAGAGAGTACATCTGATATTATAGGGGTATGCACCATGGAATGCATGTTACCATCCACATCGTCAATGGAATTCTGGCTTTCATCATCCAATGCTACTTGGCTGTCCTCATCGAACAGTTCCAGTTTACTTTCAAAGAATTTACTAGTCGTTTCCTCTTCTGGCGTATCCATTTCCTCATCATCATCTGTATATCCATAATATTTTTCGTCATCCTTTTCATCTTTGGGAACGAAGGTGTTGATGAGCGCAGGCAAGTCGGCGTCGCTGGTGAACACTTTTGACGGCTCCGAGTCCTCTTTGTCGCACTCGTGGTTCGAGAACAATCGGAACGAGGTGAAGTACTTGCGACAGTTCTGGCACTGGTTCTGCAGATGCGCGCGGTAGTGGTTGTGGAGGTTGGGGAAGTCCTCGCCGCAGACCACGCACGTCTCCGCCCTGACCGTCCCCCTGTAGTGGATCTTCTTCAAGTTCTTATGCGCCGTCTTCATGTGCCTCGTGAACGGTCCGTACTTGACGAACTTCTCGCCGCACGTCCGACACTTTATCGGCTTCTTGTCATACTTCCTGCTCCGGTGGGAGAATGCGTGGATGTTGAACGCGTCCATCGTTTTGAATTTCAAATCGCAAAACCGACACGATATCGAGCCGGAGCTCTTGTGAATTTGATCGTGCAAACGCTTCGAATTCTTCCTCGTTATCGGCTTGAAACAGAAGCGGCATTCCTCGTACTTCGGTTTATCGTTGTCCACTGTGTTACCATTAGACTCGTCTTCCGAATCGATAGCGCATAAATGATTGTCGAAGTCGATGCGCGAATAGAAGTATTCGTTACATTTCTTGCACTTGTTCGCCTCGTGGTAGTCGAGGTGCCTGTGGAGGTTGAAGAATATTTTGCCGCAAATGGGACACTTCTCTTCGACAGACTCCTTGGGCAGAACTATCCAGTCTTTGTCGTCCCCGTGGACGTCCCGCATGTGGTATATCATCTCTCTGAACGCGACAAACGTTTCGTCGCAATGCTCACACTTCGTAGGATTGTCGACGTTCAGCTGGGAGAAATGATGGTTTTTGTGTTTCCTATACAGAGTGACGTTGTTAAACTTCCTGTTGCAGTAAATACAGCCGTAGAAGCCCACCGACCGATGGTAAGTCTTATGTCCGTTGAGGGCGTATTCGTTTTCGAACACCCTGAAGCAAAAGTCGCAAACGATTTCCTTCTTGCCCTCCGACGCTTCCTTGAACACTTTGATGCCGTGCTGCGTACGCAAATGGCAGTCCAACTTCACTTGCAAATGGAAGGCCTTGTAGCACACTTGACACTTTATCTTCCTCGGATATATTTCCGTGTCTCCCAGTAGTTTTTTCTTTTCGCAGCTGAACGTTAAGTGGCCTTCCAAAAATCTCAACGAGCTGAAGTAATCGAAGCAATAATTGCATCTCAGCGAATTGTGATAATCGATATGCCTTTCGAAGTTGCCCTTGCTGGCTAGGATTTTGAGGCAGATGGAGCATTGGAACTCCTTTAAGGGTCCGTCCGGTGTTTGCATCGAGCGCTCCGCGATCCAGGTCTCGGTGATGTCGTGGACGTCTCGCAGGTGGTAGTGGAGATCGTAGCCTCTGGTGAACTTCTCCTCGCAGTGCGGACAGCTGAGGGGATTATCCAGATACTTCTGGCACAGATGACTTTTGATGTGAAGATTGTGGTTCTTCAGCGAGATCGTTTTCTTGCCGCAAAACTTACACTTGAAGAACTCGGGCTTCCTCAGGTGAGCCTCCTCGTGGCTCTGCAGGCGCCGCTCGTCGAGGAACACCTTGGCGCACAGCTTGCACGAGTAGTAGCTGGGCGGCGGCGCGTCCGGGTCCTCTTTGATCATCTTGCTCTCCGGGTGCGTCCGCCTCAAGTGACGTATCAGCTTCACGAGATCGGGGTAGTATCGGGCGCATATAGGACACTTCACCTTGTCTTTTCTCAGTTTCTCGATACGCTTCTTATGCGAGTGATGATCGAAATTGTGTCCTTTCACGTGCCGCTTGTAGTAATTCTCGTCGATGAACCCTTTGCCGCATACGTGGCATTTGTACGGGCCGTTCTCGTGTTCGAAATGTTCCCTCACGTGTAGCTCCAGGCGTCGTTTGTTCGTAAACTGCAGCCCGCATATGTGGCACTCGTGTCGATTGCCGTATAAAGAGGTCTTCGACTTGTGCCAAATCATATGGTGCTTGAGTGAGTTCTCCGAGTCGCATACTTTCTGGCAGATGACACAAGTGTAGGTCCCGTCGAATATCGCCTTGTCTGCCGTATTCGGCAGGTCGACCCCGACGATCGTGTTGGCGCTCTCGCCTCGCTTGTAATGTATCGCCATGTGACAGAGGTACACTTTCCGATATTGGAACACTCGCTTGCAGATCGAACACTGGTAGTCTTTGGTTTTGAAGCGTGTCTGCTTGTGGAAGTTCATGTGCGCTTGAGCGGCGCGCAGGTGCTTGCTCTTCCGGTTGCATATGGTGCATGTGAGCAACTTGGGATCCAAATTCGTGTCGTTGTAGTGCACCCGCATGTGCATTTTGTAATGGCACTGAAACCGGAACGTCTGCAACGAGATATGTAACATTTTACTTCACAGTATTTTAACATACACATAACGAATCTTTAAAGCTTTTACCTTTTGGACTAGTTGTTTGAACCTAAAAGAGATATGACAACATTTCTATAAGCAACGTGAATACCTGAAAACGTTTTGTGCTAATAATACCCTCACCTCTTTACAGACGAAACAGTCGTACTTCTTCTCCATGACCTTGCCCACATTGGTATGCCAGTTGACGTGTCTCTTGAGCGAGATCAGCGTGGGCATCTGCTTGTTGCAAACGGGGCACGTGAAGCCGCTCAGGTTGACGAGCGGCGCGCCGTCCGCGGCGGAGACCTCAGCGAGGCCGTTGTGGGTCTGGAGCGCGTCCAGGGGTTCCGCCTTCGTCACAACGACCTCACAAAAATCCGCCAGGTCCGGCGCGGGCGCGCCCCGCCGCGGGGTCTGCTGCTTGAGCCGGTGCACGAGCTTGATGTGGTTGGCCAGCGAGCTGCAGCTCTTGAACTTCTCCTCGCACTCCATGCACGTGTAGAGGTTCCTGGGCTTGATGTTCCGCGATATGTGCGTCTGGTTGTGCTCGTTGATCGCGCTCACCTTCATCTCGATGTCGCAGATCAGACAGCGCACCGCGCAGCCCTTGAGGTTCACCTTCGCCCGCTTCGTGCCGGCCGTCATGTGGTGCTTGGTCCGCTTGTGTTGCAACAGCAGCCTTTTATATGAGAACTGCTTCTCGCAGATATCACAGGTGTTATCGTCTTCTTCGTCTTGACTAGACTCAGACTCTGATTGTTGAGCCACTTCGGACAATAGATCCATTGATTCGTCGGTTATCTTGTCTGGTGATTCTGTTTTAATATTGATCTCACTTTCTGAATGTTTAGCGACATGCGAATCCAAAGCCTTTTTATATGTAAATTTCTTATCACAAATTGTACATTTCAACGGTCCACTTGATACTTTGGTATTACTGTATTCCGATTGAACAGATACTGAATCGTCAAGAGTGCTCGCTCTGTGAACAGAATTTATTGTCTTTAAATTACTTACCCATAACCAAGTACACTCTTGGTCCAATACTGGCGTACCTGTCCAATGTGAATTCCATGGAAACACTCACAAATACGAAAAAGACCCAAAACTTGCATATCATAAAATAATACTGGACCCAAACTTCTAACTTAGGCATCAAGTTAACACAAAGTGCTAGATAATCCTAAATTTAAAATATACCGTAGTTACCTGGATCCCTCGTCATCTGGATCTTCCACTTGAGGCATGTGGCATGAGAGGTGAAGCAGCAGTTGTTCTTCGGAGGGCAATTTTTTCTTACACATCCGACAGCTATAGCGATTTGGAGTTTCAGATGACGCCGACCCCGTTGGATTCGTTTGCATATAATGTGCTTTAATGTGGAGATAATAAGACGCTTTTTTGAGCACAACCTTCTGACAGAGCGGACACTCAAAACTGCCGATGTACTTCCCTTTGAGACATGCGTTGAAGTGGGCGTTATGGGAATAGTAATCGGTGAACGGTTTCTTACAGCAAATGCAGGGCAACGTGATTTTCCCGTTCTCCGGCTGGGTTCCCTGTGGAGTCGTAACTTTCTCCTTTTTGGCCGCGGCCGCATGCACTACTCTCAAATGCTTGTCCAAATTTTCGACACACTTGAATTTCGCGTTGCATATTTCACAGTCGAGCTTCGGTGACCGTTTCCCGTCGATCGGCTCCAGAGCCACCTTCAGCTCCTTCATCGGTGGCAAGCAGATATCGTGATGCCGTTTCAGCATGATCTTCAATTTGAACGTCTTCCCGCATTTATCGCAGTTCAGTTTGTCGTCATCGTCCGTCGCATCTTGCAGGTCGTTCGAGGCGACTATGTCCGTTTCCCGTGACGTTTCCTGCTTCGCCCTCCTCTCTGCCGTGTGTATCCTCATATGATTGACCAAACCTCTGTTGCTGTCGAAACATTTGTGACACTCCTTGCATTTGTGCTCCAAGAAGTCATCAGAGTCCGTTTCTGCGGAGAAATGCGATGGGCTGTTGTATTCGTAATCGGAGTCTGTATAGTAGTGGGTTTTGGTTCGCTTCTGCGCTTTCCTCAACTCCTGAACGCGTTTGGTGGTGCCGGGCGGTCTGTTGTCACGAGACTGGCTGCTGGTGGAGGCGTTGTCTAAGCTCTCGCGGCTTCTTTTGCGAGTACGACTGGTCGGTGTAACTTTCGTTTCAAACGACGATAACGGCTTGTTGGATATGTCTGTGTTATTTGAAAACGCCGAATCGCTGCTCTGTCTATTTTGTGCTTGTGGAGCAATATTGAATCCTGCAAATAATTGATCAATTTACTAACTATATTTTGTAGTGTTTTTGCGAATTTGTTTATAAAACCTAATAGTTAATAGCTGTGTATCTACATTTTTTAGACAATAGCTTGAGAAACATTTAAAATATCTACATCAAACTGTTAATCATCAGTGTCTTGGAAATGTACATTACTATTTTTTAATGTTTAACTTGCACCATATAATGCAGTAGCTTTTGAATTATGCACAAATCTTTGCAAGACATCTATTTTGACTTTATATTTGTTTCAATTCTCTGAATGTGGACAAACGGTGCAAATCCAAAAATCACACGCAGATCCGTTTCAGATTGAACAAACAGTTTACCTGGGGGAGGAACATAATTTCGTCGCAGTTCTTCATCAGACCTTTCACACTGCTGTTTGAAAATATGTGCACTGCTGAGTTTTTGTATGCATTCGGCACAAATTTTATCCGGTAGACCGTCGCCTTCATAGACCTAAAGGCAAGAGCGATAGAGCTCAAACTTCGCAAGCCACAAAATGAGGGTTACAATGTTCTTTCAATGTACATTTGTCATTACTTTAACGTCCCATGAACCAACAGGAGCAAAAGAAAAGCAATAATTTCTTAAACAGCAAATGTGAGTAATAAGTTGCATCAAATAGTAGAATGCCAAAATATGAGGACGCTAATAATACTAATTCAATTTGATATGAAAACAAAACAACTACCATAAATAGAATTGTTTAAACGAAACTACAGGAATAATAATCAGTTAATTGCCTTACAAAACACAACTTTGCAAATTTGTACCACTCATCAACTAACATGGTAAATATTGTTAATGAACAATAATGTATACACTAATATACAAATATAAATAAAATAGAAGCGTCTGTTTGTGATTTCAAAATAAATCTACTCAAATGCTTCTAGTTATATACATTTCAACATATAAACAACTGAACATCCTGAACTTTGAAAATCCTTATTTCCATCCAAATGTAAGATATGAATTTTACTGAATGCAAAATAAAATGTTTAATACAATACATTTTGATTATATCATTTGCTCTGAATTTAGATTTCAAAAGTATTTCATAGGATTTGTTAGCTGCTTTAAAGATGTGGTAACCATATTTTTTCTCCAAGAGTGTGATATCTTCAGTACACTTATCTCCAGAATTTTTATATATTCTATTCTGTTTTTTTCTCTTGTAAAAATTAACTGCCCAAAAAGCATTTCATATTAAATGATTCAATGGCATTCATCAAAATGTCATAACATTCATTCATAATATCTTTTGGTGTACAATTGACACCAAGGGTCCATTGCCATTGTCATCAATTGTGGAATTGTAAGCAATTATCATACTTCCTCTAACAGTTGATCAATCAAATGAAATATATCAATCATCAATCAGATCAATGAAATATACGATCGTTTTAGCACGACGAAAACAATGCTAAAGATACATAACAAATTTACCCAAATTAAGGAATTTGATCGGAAACTCAATTTGAACGCTAAATAAGGCGGCAGTGAGTTCAAAAATCGAATTGTTGATGAAAAAAATGAAGTACGGAATCGCAAATCGACACGAGACACTTCCGATGATCCAACGAGATACACACAAGCATTAACGTCAGATGATATGTAGGCTTCGTATTTCAATACTGCAAACGTATAATGCAATACAAATTCTACTCACTTTTACCCTGGTGCATTCCATAACCATTTCGGCGAGCTGTAAGTTGTTGTCCACCGTGAAGATGGAGTAGAAGTCTCCGAGCTTAAGACAAAGTCTACATTTTCCAAGCTTGAGTGCCATATTGATTCGATCTTAAAGAACTTCATATCACTGGAACATCACATCCAACGATAAAAAAGGCTTCAATTATATTACGAGAACATAATATTACTTGCATTGATGTTGCATGACGTTCCGTGTATTATTTTGATACAATTATTGTTGTTAGCAAAATAGAAGCGACTGATAAGAAGATACCAAATCTCAAAAGTCTCAAAACCGGCATTCTTCAGCAGATTACTTACTCCATAGAGTGAATGTTTTTGGGTTGCCAGATTTTTAGCTATCAACTTTACCTCATTTTTCTGCAGAATTTCTGTTCAATTAGGAGAAGTCATTAATACGAATAATAAACAAACAAATAATAATAGACGAATAATAACAACAAATCATTGAGCTGAATACTAAACGGTTATCATTGAGCTGAATAGTTATTTTATTAAATTAAATTACATTGACGTTGTTCTCGTGTTCTTCAGTTGATAATTCTTTTAAAACTTATTTGTACGCAGCATTTTATCTGTTATACAAAAGTACTTTTGAACAATGCCTTCCGTAATATTTGATTTAAAGTTTGAGTTCCAAAATAGCAAAGTACCCATAAGTCAAACAAAAAAGACATACGTTGACCACTGTCAGTTGATAATTGACATATCTTGAGATAAAATAATTGTTGACAGAAAATCTTGTGAACTGTCATGTCATACCTCTTCTGTTATTGATGAAGTTCAATTGTAATTTAATTTTTTACGTTTCTTTTTATTGAAAATTGTTCAATTAGACTGAGAAAAAATTTCTATAACAATATTACACGATAAACAACGATTGAAAAGCACTGTCCAAAGCATTATTGTAAAATGTTTACAGTGGCAGGCGCCAATTTGTTTGGCCAGTGGTTTTCTGATGATATTATTCTGGAAGGCTTCAAACGCGTTTCTAAACAATGCGACGCAACGGATTTTGACTTAGATCAAGCTAATCTGGTTCAAGCCAATTGGTCGTACAATATATTTGAAGTTGACGGCAAGTATTTTATATCGGGCTCATGGCAGGGCGAGGATCACCAACTCGTCCCACTACCGTTGCCGAAGGAATTGAGCAAAGATCCACCAAGTAATTTAATGGTAGTAGGAAACGACAAGCACTTGATACTGGTGGAAGGGGAGAAACTGACCATATGGGTGATGGATTTGAAATTCGAACAAGAGACGAAAAAGCTGAATCTCAACACGGAGAGTCCCGCAGACGACACAGAGCACGTCGCGAAGAGAGTCCGCCGGAACAGCCAGGTCGCTAAAGTCGTGATGACGAATAATGCGTGTGTTTATTTGAAATGCGTGAATAAAAATATTGAAGTGTACACGGGGTTGCTGCCGAGTTATTTCGACACGAAGAACTGTGACGGCCGCGTGATTGATGTGCAGTGCGGGTACGAGCACTACATCCTGCTCACGGACACCGGCCGCGTGTACACCTGGGGAAATGGAAGGTGGGATTTGCATACATTAATAAATCACATCAACCTGTAAAAGTTAGTTGCTCAACCTAAGTGGAATCACTACATTATGCTATATCTAGTCACATTATTTGCTTAATTGCCTCTCCAAGCAGTTCTTTGTCTGGTCACAGTCTATAATAATAATGACGACTTGTACTGAGAAAAGTATGATTTTTATGTATCAGTTACAGGCTTCTTGTTAGTAAAATTATTATTTTCATTATATCCATTTGGTGTATATAGAGCCAAAAGAGCTATACTATACATTTTCCTAATAGCTAGATAGGCTTTGTCAATTATGTATTGTCAATGCTTAATTTAACTTAAATATAACTGAACTCCAATCGGTTTCAATGGAGACTAATTATTATTTGATTCTGGCTTCTACATCCCAGTAACACACTATGAGTGTAAAGTGTGTGTATTATATTTTCAGACGACTCCAATTAGGACACGGCGATATAACGAACATTGATTCACCAAGAGAGGTGAGGGCGCTGGCCGGCGTGAATATAGTGAAGATCAGAGCTGGCGGCTGGCACTCGGCGGTGCTCAGCGAGTTCGGAGACCTATACATATGGGGCTGGAACGACGTCGGTCAGCTGGGAGTGAAATCGAAGGCTCAAAGACGCAAGGAAGGCAAAGAGGAATCAAAGAAAAAGAAAACATACACTATACCCACGGTAGTTGACATATACGACGCCGAATTGAACAGAAATACTATGGACGTGTTGGACGTGTGCTGCGGCTCGAAGCATACGGCCATCTTGCTGGACGACTGCTCGATCTGGACGACCGGCAGCAACGAGTACGGGCAGCTGGGGCTGCCCACCGACGATTGCACCAACATGGAGTACTTCGTCAAAGTGTTCCAAGGCACCAAAGACTCGTTCCTGCGGTGCGGCCCGTGGAGCACCATTGTTATAAAATGAATTGCAAACACATGCGGACAGTGTTTTATTATTTATTATTTGTGCCGATTGTGCAGAACTGTCACATGCAGTGGCATGTTACCGGCCAGGAGCATTTCACTCAGTTTAAATCGTTTTTATATTGATGTGAAGTATATCTTTCATAACAGTTTAATATCTCATGACATATTATTAAATGTGTAATTTTAGACAGACTATTTTTATAAGAAATGATATCTCTAGTGATAAGGTTAATCAATGTTCCAATATTATCATTGGAATTTTTATGAATGTGTAATGTGATGTGTGTGTATGTATGTACAACTGTGAACAGATTAATTTTACTTCTAGATATTAGGTGTTGTGGATATTACAAAAGAATTAAATTATTGTAATAATTTCGTAATTTTATTTTAGATATAAGTATGTATTGATTGCCTTATTTACATTTTTATATTAGTGGCACTGGAAATTAGGGTTGCCAACCAAGAGTTAATTTTCATCACCACCACTAATTTGGAGCCATAAAGCGTTTAAAAAATGCTAGGGATATTTAAAAAATGATGCTCTCCAAAAGACGAGTTTTTAACTAAAATAATAATAATGCATTGTTTATTTGTCTCCTATACAGTTTTGTAACTTGCAAATTTATTAGTTATGAATTAAATTAAAATGAGCAATCCTATTGAAGGTAGACCCACAGGTCAATGTGGGTAACTATTTAATTAATTAGAACGTGTAACGTTCTACATAATGTATTATGTACGGATCTATTATTAAAAACATTATTTACAATCACAAGAGTCTATGGTTACCAAAGAACACACACAGACATAAATATGTCATGTAGTTCCCGTCATGTCATGCGCAGTTTTAAACTTGAAAATTGAAAATGATAATAATTACATATCCTATATATCCAATAAATTGGTAAAGGTGTGTTAAAATAAACCGATTTTCATTTTGTTCGTTGTCCAGTATTTGTGCTGTAAACTTTTGAGATACGAAAGGTGTTGACTATTGATGTATATGACTATGTTTTATCTTTTTAGTACTTAACTAATTTATAAAAATAGGATAAAATGACACAAGATAAAGGCAAATTGTATCTTAAAAAAGCGCAAGAGTGTGCAGCTTCGGGGAAATACGACAATGCTTTCTATCTTTATCTTAAAGCATTCGGTATTCATCCACAATTGGCGCGAAAGAACTGCCGATCCGAGGAGCAGTTCACTGAAGTTTTTAAACAGTTCGCCAACGCCCTGGAGCAGGACAACGACAACGAAGCCATATTTAAGATCTATGAACTGGCTAATCGCGCGTTTCCTGACAATGTTGACATTCTCACGCATATGGGCATGTTCCTATTTAGAAATCGCTTCTACTTGGAGGCCTGGAATTACTTCCAGACGTCCCTGGACAAGGACCCCGGGGCCGCGTGTGCTGAGTTGCAGTTGAATGCGCTGAAGAGCCACCTGTTGCCCAGGTGGCATTTTCGAATGTTAAACGATAAAATTCGCAACTTTTCGTACCGCAACGCTATTCGTTTAACTGTCGAGCCCGGCAAAGATACCGTTTTGGACTTGGGCTCCGGCACGGGCCTCCTGGCCTTGTATGCATCTGAATGTAGCCCGCTCACCAATATAGGAATTGAGGAATCGAAGATACTATGCGACATTGCCACTTGCGTCCTTCACGATAATAACAATGTCTCTGTCAGTATTATAAACAGTTCATCACTTAATATGACCCACATGGATATAGGTGGAAAGAAAAGTTTGCTGGTGACAGAACTGTTTGATGCGGGTTTGTTCGGGGAAAGCATATTGCCATCACTGGATCATGCTTTTAAAAATTTGCTGCTAGAAAACTGTCGGGTTATACCCAGCCGCGCCGAGTTTTTTGTGAGAGCAGTGAAATCTGATACCTTAGTAGCAAGATATCATCTGAATTTGCATGCTAAAAATCTACTGAATATTCCCTGGAATGAGCATGTTATTACCAGCCAAGATGCTTATGACTGCGGAGATATAGACTTATACAAGGATTTAACATATATGACTGATGCAGTATCTCTAATAAATGTGGATTTCAATAACCCGGCAGATGTGCTAGACAAGTTGACTAACAATGAGCAGTATAGTGTTGAGCTCAAGCCTTTGGAGAATGGACAAATCAGTACAATTATAGGATGGTTTAACCTTTACTTGACTGAAAATATAACCGTCACAACAGACCCTACTTCTGAAAATAAAGCAGGCGCCTGGCAACAAGCTATTTTCTGCAATTTCCTGCCTAAGAGTGTAGAAGAAAAAAATTCTTTCCCGATACACTTTCAACTGGTCAATGGGTCAAAAATGTCTTTATTACCCGATACTAATTGCGCTGCGAAGATTTCAGAATCTACGATGCGTTTCCTGAACGATGGGAAATACATAGATTTAATTATTAGCACAGTTGAAAGAGTTGTTGGATACCTTCGTAGAATTACTGCGGTTAATGAGATTATTGTTGCCGATTTGAATTCATTCCCTATATTTGGAATGATGATGTTGAAGGTAGGAGCCCAGCTGGTATACTGTCAAGCGAAGACAAAAGAGGACAAAAATTTCTTTGAAAAAGTATTTCACGCCAATGGCCTTTACAAGGAGCAGTACAGAATCATTGAAGGTCAACAAAATGATTTGCAGAATAATAAGTTTCATGTGATTTTCTTTAACATGTTCAATGATTTCTCTCACATAGATTCCACACAGGTGCATCTTTCACATACGTTGAAGGCTCGAAATCTAATAGAGGGAGGGTTATTTATGCCGTTCCAAATTACTTTAATAGGACAGATTATTAAAAATCCTTCCTTAAGTTTGCACAATAGAGTGTTTGATGAGAATGTGGGTTACAAAGTAGCACAGCATATCAACAAATTTCAAATATCAATTAACTTCTGTATTGATTTAACAAATTTCGAGTATACAGCATTATCAGAACCGATTACATTGGGAATCGCTGGACGTATGGAATCGGAGGTACATCAGGGTAACTTGATAAGAGACGGTTTCGCGAATGCTACACTATGCTGGTATAATATTGAGATTCTGAAGGGTTTTAAACAATTAACAACACGACGACCAAGTTGCTTTATTGACAGTGTGGCGTATTTAGTTGATCCTGAGCCAAGACTGCACGCCGGGATCGTGCCTGAAATTATTTGCTGTGTCGATGAAGACCAATCGTGCAAGTTTATCATTGATGTTGATGATGAATAAACTGGAGACTCACTATGATCGTTATATCACACCACGTCCCTAATGCAGCAGCCAGAGAGCACCCAGTGAGAAACATCTCTCGTGTATACACAGTGGTTGTGGATGATATATTTATATGTATCTCATTGTGATGGAAGTGTAAATATGTAAATGAACATTTTTTTAAATTTTAAGGACAGTGTCAAGACATTGATAATTAATGTAATTGTGGAAAGGTGATTTGTCTTATATATAACTAGCTGACCCGGCAAATGTTGCTTTGCTATATAAATTACAATTAACACCCCCGCAAACCCCCCTTACAGGTGGAATTTCGTAAAATCCGTCCTTAGCTGACCTCTACTCGCCGAAAGGAATATTCCTACCAAATTTAAAGTCTCTTAAGTCTTCTGGTTCCAGAGATATCATGATGAGTCAATATATCGCTGTAAGTCTCTAAGTAGAAGATAGATTTTTCCAAGTGTTATGTCATGTGTTGAGGTAACTTTGTTTATGGACGGTAAATTTTCACCCCATAATTATTGTGTTCAATGATCTCATAATTCTTGTAATCAAAACTCATTGATATAAAGTATCTGTGAACTGAACAAGTATATTTTTATAAGTTTCCAATCGAAAAAATGAAAGAATCTAATCATTTTTTACTTTACACATAATCTTATTACTTGCACATAAAAACCAAAAAAAAAAACTATCAACTGTGGGACCTTACTCGTGTAGGGCAACACTAATTCGTTTTCTTCATAAACACATGGAATACCTAAAATGTGATCTGTTTATAAAAATTTTTAACAAAAAAAATGGTTATTCAAACGTATCTTCAAAATTTGGGAATGATTTTGAATCTACATCATACTGTATACACGGTGATAATAAAATAAAGACTTCAGCCACCCTTATAATTAATTTATTTCACTAACATCCAGAGTTAAATTAAACTTATCCATAATTAAAAAACACAAATTTTCACAAACTCATCGCAAGCCCTTTATAAAGATGAAACTATCCGTGTAAAGATAGAATTACATATCGATAATCCTACAATATGTATTATCCGATTGATGACCAGCTTTCTATAGGACTATTCTAATTTATCTATTGATTTCATAATGGGTTTATTAATGTCCAAGTATGTATACGTTCAATATCTATAATTACAAATTTTTCTTCACAATTAACTTTACATAGTACAATCTACTGAACATTAGAATTCTGTCATTTTACAGTTCCATGTATATGATATTCAAAAACAAAAGCAATTTTTTTTTAAAAGTACATCAACATTGCCAGTACAAAACTGCATAATGTTCAACGCCAACTATAATATATGAATTAAAGCGTTAAGTATATTCCCATTGATAAATTATCTTAGATCCAATATGATTTTTGTGTGACCAATCCTCATATTGTAGACAAACTATGATCGTTCAAATCTGGATAACAAAATCAGAAACATATCTTAAAAGTGATATATATGGTAACACTTGAACGAGTGGTGTGGAAACTGTTAAATATGAGAAAGGAGCTTAAAGTGATCATTAACACTCTGACAACACGTCCAGTGTTGCCATCCACTCTACACTCCGGAGTTCCACTCACTATCAGGTGATCAGTCTGTCTGTTTGTAATATTGATGATAAAATACTATAGAATGCAATAACATTTACATGCTTTGGCACAATTGAATATAATATTCCATATATAGTGCAATCGGGATATAATACTTATTGATATTTATTTATATAGATATTATATACATATGTGCTCATCAAACAAATGTTTGCCGTGGCCAGGAATCGAACGCACAGAGGCTCCGCAAGAGGCGGTTAAATTCGTTTCATGTTACCTTTAGTGCAACACAGAATCTTCAGATTCTACTAGTTTTGCTTTTAACCTAACTTCCTATAGTGAATATTTTTTTTTTTAATATCTTAAACATATTTGACGTAATGATTAATTTGTCGATCATCAACGTTTTATTACACACAACCTACGCTAACACCTAGTACATTTAAGTAGCAACTGGACACTCGCGTTGCGGTCAGCTATGAGTAGTTACAAGAGAGATCCTGCAACACTCATAATTCATAGCTCAAGATGTAATGAGAAGCGCTAAATGTTAATATTTACACGTGAATTATAAACTAACAATCATTTTACACCCTACTATACTTGGTGGGGTTTAATAATAATTAACCTTTGTAAGTACAGAGGAAACGGCTTGATATTAATAAGATAGAAATAGACATTCTCCAAACACTTCTAAGCTACGTTGAATACCGCGCGGGTGCGGTATAGATTCGTCCCTTGAACGTTGAGCCCGTGTGTGTGTGTGTAGTGGGGGCGGTCGTGTGTGTGGCAGTGTGACGTCACTCGACCGCCCGCGCCTCCGCCAGCACGCTTCGAGCTTGCTCCAGCGCTTTTCTGTAAAAAAAATTGTCAATATGAATTTGTATGAAACAAGAGAAGAGAAACAATTAAATATGAATATTAACTAGGGAAAAATGATGAATTAGCATTTGTTCAGAGTGTATATTTACACTTTATATTTTCTATTTATTTATTTTTAAATATAACATTACATAAGTTTGGGGTACTTTACGGCTGCCATGTATGTCAAGTACATAGCATCAATTTAATATTACATGTACTTGGAAAGTATTATGTATCGTACAGCTGCTAAGTTGATATAGCACGGATTTTGTTTCGAAGTTGACATTTTCGTTTCAATTCCATAATTGTGGTAGAAAGGGAGTGTTCATTAATAATAATAAATAATAATAATAATATCTTAGGACAATTTCACACACAGCTATCAGATTCCAAAGTAGGCAATTTAATGCCTGTGTTATGGTAACCAGACAGCTGATAAACATTCATATATACATATTATATAATACTTATATAGATATTTTTATTACGACCAGACACAGAACAAACAAATGTGCTCAT
>DWQT01001777.1:0-15723 GCA_018244895.1 Myscelus amystis hages
GCATGCAGTCCACCTGATGGTAAGTGGCTACTGCCGCCCATGGACATTTGTAATCGACCCCAGATAAGATCAGATTCCTATCTCGGGTCGACCTATCTTAATATGTAGTTCGATTCGAATGGTGTTTATACGTTTGCTGTCAATCAGCAACGCTTGCTGTAACTGTCGTGTGATATTACCATTCAACTAATTTCGTTTAACACCACCAAAAGTACATCAAACACTAGAAAAGCTTAAGCAATTGAAAGTATTTTTGTTGGAAAGACCAAACTATTTTATTTCTATTTAAATCTATATTTAATTTAAGTCTAAGCCTGTTTATTATCAGTTAAGACTATAGTAGAGTATTTCAAATTGTATCAAATGCAGTAGAAACGTACGATTTATTATGAGTACCTACAAACTTTTTGTACTGTCGCCGCCTCGCCTATGGGCGGTAATACCTACTCCAAACTTACATAGAGTCTTATAGAGGGCGTGAATTAACTTAGTGTTTACTTACACATAATTCTAACTCATGAGAATGGCTCGTTAAAAACGGAAATGAGTTTTAATGTGCGTACATAGTTATCACTGAATTAATGTTCCTATTTTAAACTGCTTTTTTTTCGTTTTTAATGGTGTCTCGCTAGCCAGTAGTATTATTTGGTTATGCTATTATAAATTTAAACAAAAAATTTATATTCCTATAGAGCTGTCGAGCACTCTAAGAGATGGTGAATAATAATAATCTTAGGGCAAGTTCACAAAGGACCATCCAATCGGAAATTTAACAGACTGTGTTATAGTAACCAAACAGTTTATTAAATATGCATTATTAAATACGTCGTATTGAATAGTTTTAGATTAAGAATTTCACGTTCATCACAAAAATATGTGCCGGGTGGGAATCGAATCCGCTACCCCCGGTTGAATAGTTCGGTATCCATTGGACTATGCAGTTTTACAAGGTACACCTCAGATGAGAACATGGGACAAGCTATCATCAGAGTATCGAGCGCCGAACAAACCTACCAACATAATCCATATTAATAGGGCCAATTCATCAACCCTGAAAAACGTTACGGTAACAAAAGGACCCCTCAGAGATAAATAATAAACTAAAAATTATATGCAAATTCACGACCCATAAGTTCCTATAGAAATTGTTAACCCTTTCACGGCCGAGGGGGCAAAAAATGGTAATAATTTATTCACTTCTAAAGATAGCGGAGGTCACAGGACATTTTTAGTGGCATTCAAAATTGTTCAACAACTGTGCTTAGACGTGTTTACGTGTGACGTTATTTTCAAATTGAGAATTAGTGAGACAGTTAAAGCGTAATCCGTTAAGAAAATGTATTGTTCTGTTACGTTGGGTCCAAAATACCCCTGTTGTGTCATTCGGCGTGTAGTGTTATTCACATAGTAGGTATATGTCGAAGATATTTTTGAATTTTCCAAGTGCTAATTAGTTCGCAATCATTTTAAAATGCAACTAAAATTCCATTCAAGGTTACTAAAAGAATGATGCCTGCTCTATAAAAATACTGTTTTGAACCATAAGTAGGTACCACATTTATATTTTGTTTTTACGTATTCTGTGTTTTAGATTTTATATTATATCTAATTTATACATACCTATGTTTATTATTATAACACAAGCAACATATTTTAATATAAACAACGAAAGAATGGGATGGCCCAAAGGTACTGATTTCTTCTTAAAAAAACCACTTCCAACGAACATGTACTCGTAGCTTGAAAAGATACCATGTGTAATTCAAAATCAATATTTATTTTATATTTTAGAGATAAAATTAACGTTTTTATAAAAACAGTAGGTAGGTATGTTATATGCTTATGCTTCGTATTATGTGAGATATTATGATTTGGGAAAATAATTAAGATAACTTTTAGTAAATGCATCGGCATCTAGACTTCAGTCCTTAAGATCAACAATAAAGCTGTGACCGACCTCTAATACTGTGGACTACACCCAATAAATTAAATAGTTAAAGCTTCTCACAAAAACCATAAATCACTTACCGATTTTTCCCGTACGCACACACACCATTAAACGGCCAGTTAAAAATATACTTAAACTTCAAAATTACGCAGACACTTATCATTATTCAAGATTCAAGAAAGTGTAAAATTCAATTCCAACCAAGCAAGGTATACATTCATACATTGGATTACACAATATCTTAATGGATACGGTAACTGGATATGTTTGTCAATACATTTTCCATCGCTCCTATGTCTCCTATGTACAAGAGAAATATGTCCAAATTGCAAACAGTTCAAATACACTAACTTGGAAGCGCCACCTTCAATGCAATATCAACCGTGGGCTCTAAGATATAGGGTGCGTTTTACATCGCTGCGAGAGATAGAGTTAGGCTTATTAGAAATTCGACTCGTCCCTATACTGTTTGCACATGTTTGATCGATTGACAACTTGGGGGTGGGGTCTCGTAATAATATTACCCCCGAATCCTATAACAAAATGACGCTAGTTTTACATGTGGAGACAGATAAAGTGCGGCAAGGAATATTAAACTATTTCATACTGGATAGGTATTTGATGCTACCGAAACGTGTTACAATTTAAATTTTGTTTTTTACATAAAAATTCTACGGATCTCTCATAATCGAATAAGCAACCTTGTAACGGAATGATTTATTACACATAAATCGATTTAAATATAGTCCAATTAACCTTAATGCCATAAAAATTAATAACTAGGCTCCAATAGGAATAAAATAAATAAAATGAAATAATAGGAATAAAAAGTATTTAAAGGTAGTATACACTTTAACTTATTGTTTGGTTGTTAGCGTTAATTTCAATATTACAAATCAAATCAATATTACAATAACCTAAAAGGGCGAAAATAGCAGAAATATTTCATTGTTAACACGCTTAATCAATTTAAATTTAGAACAATAAAGAGTTATTGTTCTTCATTTGAAACAACTAAACGCAAAAGTAAAGTCTATTGTTCCAAATTCAAATGTACTAATCGCGCGTAACTCGTTCGAAATTTGAAAAAAAAAACAAGGGATTGGATAATCGCCGGTAGCGATCATAGTCGATTAAGCGTGTTCTTTATTAGGCATCTTTTAAATACAAACAACGAAATAAAATTTTACGATGCGAGTCTTCACCGTTAAATAAATAGCTTCGCGTCCGATTCCTCGTTTGGTCATGCTATAAATTACTCGGGCCGGGTAAAAAATATCGACGGAGAGTTGTTTTATATAATTAAATACAAGTTTCTTGCGATAGCGGTATTGCGTATACGTTAAATATCGCCTTAAGCAGTGATATGTTAGCAGATATGAGCCGGTGCGCATACTGATTTATAGAAGGACAATATGAAGACATTAATCGATGCTTATAATACGACAGTAAAACGCGTGCGATTCTTGAATTGAATACATGTAATAATCGCAGTTTATGGTCGAAGCGGTTGCGCGTTTGAAAAAGGAATTGAAATGATAAAACGCGTTACTGCTGACGAATTTATCAACTCCGTACTTCTTTATTTAAACGGGTGTTGAGTACATGCAATAATTACGTTTTATGATCGAAGCAGTTCCATATTTAAAAATGGAATTGAAACGATAAAAGTTATCGTTTAAGAGTTTATCTGTTCTTCGATTCTATATTTAAACGTTTCAATTGGCTTAACAGCGAATTCCAATTAGAACATAATATGTGAAAAAAGGATTAAAACCAATAAGATACATACGATCTTCAGCAACTGTTAGCCGTTAAATATAGTTCTAATTGGATGTTTAAATATCGATGTTCTAAGTTCTAAATTCTAAGTTCTAAGAACAATACACTAGATAGATTTAACTTTATCTATACCTACAAGATGAATACTATATAAATTAGGGACTTTTGTACCGCTGCAACAGATAGACAAAATCATCATATCGATGAAACGTCATTTTCTTCAAACTTCATTTTCTTCACATTATTTTCTTATGTTGAGGGTTATGAAAAATGTATTCAATATATTTAACATTTTTGTGTAGTGCTTGCATGTGTCACGTTCCAAAATATTAGACAGACCAAAAAGCAGTACGTAGAAGTTGCCCTATCGATTCATCCCTTCGCTCCACATAGGTGCGTCGGAGGGTCGCGCGAGGGTGGGCTAAACTATTGCATGCAGTAGGTACATAAATTACGTGTCGTTCACCCCATCAGCGATGCATCATGGTGGATATTGATTGATACCGTGGAGTCGGTTAGAAGAAAATTGTAAGAAGTTGCGTACTTTATAAAGGCTTTAGATGACGCACTCAAATGTAATTGACTTTACGTGCCTTGTAAATATCCTGTGTACTGTACTTTTGATAGACAAAGTATTGGAAACTTGAGATAGTTACTAGACGCTATGGCTTGTGTTATCCAATTTTAAATTTCGAACGTTCGACTTTCTAAACCCAAACCAGTTTTATCCGGATTCTACTAGACCAATAGATTTCAGGATTTTTCTCATCAGCCTACAGTGAGGTTAGAATCGTATAAAGGTCTATTTACATATAAGCTGAGATTCACAAATTTCGTTCAAAGATAGTGGCTGTATAAATTGCGTATTTTAATCGTAATGTCTCGAAGTGTTACAAACCACAATGTTTGTAATGAAACCAGTTAGCTTTGAAAAAAGTATTCGAATGACGGGTTTTTTAACGGTAAAACTTTAACTGCATTAAACCACATCTATGTTCCCATAACATCAATCACATTCCATCAACATCTTTTACTAATTAGAATAGATTTATTGATATTTATAAATAATTGAGATACGAAGATACATAATACATACATATATGTTCATCAAATTGTATAATATACAAAGCCTATACAAATACAGTAAATAAACTCTTTTTTTCACTCTGCTTTAATTGTTATTTTAAAAAGTGTGCTGTCAGTCTTTCTGGTATGTGTAACCCTTTGGATAATAGCTCTGATTGTATATGTGTATAACCGGGCAAAATTTGTGTCTTTAAATTCGAATGCATTAAATTAATCATCAAACACATTATGATGATTTTTAAACAAAACCTTCAAGATCCTTATACTTATTCCATTGTACCATAAGCGACATAACCATCAAATAGGTTCAATCAGAAACAATGTATAAGGGATATTATGTAATAAGCAGACATAAGCGCATTCAATATCACAAGAAATCTGAACTTTTAACTTATTCGAGTTAAATTATGTAATTAGTTAATCATTTATACCAATATTAGGTCAGTGACCGAAATCGGATCTAAGTTCATTATATTTGTGAGTTTAATCAATCGTTTTGAATTTTGATATACATATGTACCTAAAATCAAGTTTACCTTGATTACGCTATATTTGAAATAGTTTTTGATATCTCGTGAGATTGTGTTTGACGTTGACGATTAAAGTTTAATTTCATACTTGTAATACATACATACATATTAGGTATATTTACATTATACTTACATTTTCTTCATGTAAACTTAACTTAGCCAAATCTAGAAACTCTTCTGAGCCGCAATATTCTTAAAAAGGGGTTGATATAAAGATTTCTCTTCATAATCAACATACTAAATGTTTGTTATTATTAATCGCTTTTGGAGATTAAATTGACTGACGATAGGGGTGAAGAGGCGAATTTTAGAAAACATATTACATCTTAAGACGCGCATACGTTCCCATGAAGCGGATTGCTGCCTAACGCTGGCTAATCAGGTACTAAGAACAATAAATCTCATCAAACTACGCAGTGTATTACTAATATTGTACCTAATACATAATCTCCGCACTAGGTTTACTAGTAATGCTTCCTAGAAACACCAGAATAAACAGACAAGAATAATTTAAAGTCTTTTATAAAACGTGTAAATTCTGCCAGTCTTTCTTTATTTAGGCTTAATCCTTTCATATTGAGAGGAGATTCGTCTTTATAGGATAGCAAAAATAAATAGGATATTGCAATATATCTGGAATAGCTACGTAGATCAAACTGATATAACAGAACGGCAGACCGCTTACAGCATTTGGTGAGATGTCAGTTGTGTTACCCCGGCTTCCCCTGCCAGGTTATTGCCTGTCACAATTTCCGCGACAACCTTGGCAGTGCCACACCTCTGCCTGATAACTCTAATAACTCGATCAAGTGGATGACAGATAAATTGACGTGGATATTATTTACGGCCCCGTGTTTAATGTTAATCTCATTAATTTTAATTGAGTAGTGATATAATGTTGGCTTAGTAACTGATAAAGTAAATATGTAGCAGCACGGTAGCGGCAAAGTATTCGTATGGTGCAAAGTTCGATTTTACATATATTATATAGTTGTTTCACAATTACATATATAGGTACCGTAGGTCATATTATCGCTTACTAAACGAAAGTGTGGCCAATGCAGGCCTATTACAAATAAGGAAAATAATATTTTTTTTCTTATCTAAGTAATTTATAGACATACTAGGCACACTTTTAATATTTTTCCTTTTGTTTGCAACTTTTTCAATTAACATTAAATTCATTGATAGTTAAAAATCGTTATGATAATTAATGTTATATATTGGTTTAGCCGTAAAGCAGTTTTAAAAGTATTATGAGTGTGATGTCAAACTGATTCTACTGTCGTTTAACTTAACAAATTTTTTTTTTTATAATTCTGTGCCAGAATAAAAGTATAGTTCGAAAACTGTTGACAAAATGAATTATGAAAAGTGTAATTTCTTACCTTATCCGTAGCGGTGTGCGAAGTTTGTAAGTTTTTACCGCGGCGCGAGTTTGACAAAATTTATTTGGCACATAAGAAAAACGAAAAAAAAACGAAACAAAAGCTTATATAACGAGACTCCCGCTTCAATCATCTAGGAACAGCGCACGGACAAAAAGGAAAAAGAAGAATAAAATTCAAATTCAAATTTGGAAACCGGCGACGCGTCCCGAAGGAAATTCGAGAAAATCGTCGTCTCCAGTCGACGTTCGGCGAGCGAATGTCCCGCTCAAACCTCGCTACAATTTCCACAGCGAAAACCGAATCGACGGCGCTATACGGGTATAGGGAAGGGTGGTTTTTCCTTCGAATTTCATAAGTATCTACCTTTCTTTATATCTAAGAACGAGAACTACGCGCACCCCTTGAGAATACCTCGTGAGACTTGATCGCGCGACGACAATGCGTCAGCGACAACCGACCGCGCCGCAACACACCAAACCCACCCGTATTCCTATGGCATTAACTACAAAAGTAGCCTGCACCGGGTTTCCCATACGACGTATCGGAAAACAGAAAAATTCTAGTAAGGCAACGGTAACATAGATAAAATGTATTGGGTGGTGAATAGAAATATATTTATGCATGTAGATTCGTGTAGGTTCGAGAGTAAGATATGGTGTTGGCTTTCACGTGGCTACGAGATATACATATTATATGTGCGTATAATGAAAAGGGTATTGCGTGTTGAAATGTGAATCTTGATGCGGAGATAAGTAGGTGCTCCGTCTAACAATTTGTCATAAAATGAGACATTGTATCTGTCTCACACAGTTGTTGGGTTTCCTTTTGTGAGCGAATCCTTTTGTGTTTATTTATCGCGAAAACGAAACGACTCGATATTTTTCTGCTTTCCACACATTGTTCGGCGTGACGACCTTAATAATATCGGGTTGAACAGAATTAATGCGCGGAAAATGATTGACCATAGGACGTGTTAATTTTTACGGGCCGCTTGAAAGTGTTCGGGCGTAAAATGGCACGGTGAAGTAGGTTTCACGGTTAAACGGTGAAGGGTTTAGCTAAAATTTGGTTCAAAGTGACACCCACGGAGCTGTCGAATCGAGTCGCAATCGATTTTAGGGTCTGTGGGCCGAAAGGTGCGAACGGACGCGGCGGCACAGATTCAAAATTCGCCTCTTAAAATAAAGTTGGGAATCATTCCGCGTGCAACAAGTTCCATTCATCCACGGGAAAGGGAGAAAGCAATCCAATTAGAAAGGGAAGGAGAGGAATTTAAAGTGAACGCCCGGAAAGTTAGGCGGGAAAGCTCCGTGCTAATAACCTGTTGCTTCCGCGACTAAATTAAATATGGGAACGAGCCGCGCTATCCAACTATCGACTGTCGATAAGACCTATAACAGATGCGTATTCGAATCTATTTGAAATATGAATGACATTTATCGAAATGTAACTGTCACTTTATAAAAACGCCCTAACTGAACCATCGCACGTCTATTGTATACGTATATTTTCATATTAGTGATATAGGAAAACCGTGTATCCCTTAGGATTGTACACATTTATCATGTTAGAATTTATAAGCTGCCCGCGCTCTCCCACCCTCGGAGCATTCGAGTGCTATCTTGAAATATCGATAGAGCAAAACGCTGACGCAGCACACACCCCTACGTTTATTCCTCGACATTGGGAATAAAAGGGACGGTGCTATGTTGGGCGTGGAAGACAAAACGGGACGGGAGACGAGACCACGTCGAGATAAGTGTTCTAATTTATACTCAAATTGCGAACGTCGTCACAAGAACCACGTGCTAAATAACTGTTCCATATTTAAAATGTCTTAAGAAGCGCGCGTCGCGAACGGATTTTGAATTTTAAATCATCAGCGCTTAGTCCAATTTTGCTGTTCATTTTATACAGTGTGATACAACATAATTTGAAGAACGGAGCGCGGTTCAAAAGACCCTTGTTTAATCATTTTGACCCTTAAGTCCAACGCGATTGAGATGGGTTTTGTTTGGGCGAAAAGTTTGCAAATTAATACATCAGATTTTAAAAGAAAGCCTGTGCATACTAACTAGGGCTGTGTCAAGGTTAAATTGGCGTAGGTATATATTAGCGAGTCGGTTACTGGGTTAACTGACGCTTAGGGTGGCTTTGTTTGGAGTACAGTCGGACAGATTTATATGCAGATTGGCGAATTTGAATCAACGATTACATTTCATTATTAGACTAAGCTAGTCGGGAGTTGCGTTGGATCTTAGGATCTTGTTTAGCCGTTACATTGAGATACTGAATATGCTTTTACAATCAGATTATCAGATATTAGAACAAAAGGAAGAAAGAAATAAAGAAATATTAAGGAAAGATTGATGCCTTAATGAACGTAACGAGATATTTATAGCAAAACAGACTTGAAGATATAAATTTATTGTTATGATATTATCACGCCATAAAACTACGTATGTTTATACGATTATATAATTATGCAGATAATTTTACATTCAGAAAGAACTAAAATTGTTGTTCATCGCATATTTTTTTTTGTTGAGACTCGAACTCATAATTATAATATTTAAATCGTGCTCACATAAAATAATTTAAATATTTCTATGTGCCGATTTTCAAACGAAATATTATTGTCGCAGATAATTTTATGGGTACCATTAAATTTTATTGCACTTATCTCGGCATTGTAACGAACATAAATTATATGATAAACTGAGATTTTATCGCGAAGTGAATTGACAATTATCTACTTTAATAAATTAACAACGGCAATTAAAACTAGAATGCGCTAATTATCTAGAATCTAGACCATGTATAGACATATGGACATAGACAGGTTTATAAGGTGTATATATATATATATTGTAAACTTATATATTTTACTTACTTTACTTTATTTCAATCGTGACTATAAATTGTCACTACCTATACATTTTTTTAAAGATTCATTAATTTTTGCTTTATAACCACAGTTGCAAACAGCGAAACCTTTAAAAAAGCTTATTTTATCATATATATTAGATATATGCAGTTATTCGTATATGATTAACGTCGATTTGGTATATAGTTCTTGGTTAGTGGGATATAATACCTACACAGATATTAAAGCATATGTATGTCTTATGTAATCAAATAACCTTAAAAATATCCTACATATCTATATCATATTATCTTAGTAACTTTAACTTTACAGGAAATTCATTTGATTCTTAATTAGTGTAAGTTAATTTTCGAAATGTAAAATTGCGTTTTTTCTTAATGTAACAGTATTTCTACAGTATAGTAGGTGTTTGTATGTAAAAAGTGATTTTCGTATTGTATCGTATTTTCTAAACCGACAATTTTGTATAATCACGCTGGAATATGTACCTACAGTCTTTCAATGGAGTTGACAATCTGGTTTAAATACAATTTTATGCGTATATAAAACCAGATATATCTGGTCACAGATGCGAAACTACGTATAGTGACTGAATAGCAATTATTTTTGCATCTCGCTCTTAAAAAGGCAATCGTTTTAAAACATTCGATTTCATTCGATTCATTCGTTAACATAAGCATTTTAAATATCTACAAAATCCAACAAAAAAGCAATATCTTTTTCTGAAATATATGTACGTTTAACTACACAAATATTACGTACCTAAACCCAATCTGTTGAATAAGACCTAACGTTCCTTCGAAATAATTGCTACGTCTATAAACGTACCATATTTATGGTAGTTATCCAACGATTTCATGACCCTTATTAGTATAGAAGTTGGGTATAAAGGACTGCGAGTAGCACTTATTACTAATAATATAAGGAACGTTTCTCGATATTTGAATTGAGAACTCCGCTTAACAAGCGCCGTGCAGGCATCCGAGGATAGTTTTTTTAACGACAAATAAAAAAATATTCGTATTCCTCCAATTCGCAAGACTCGTCGGATTTCCAGTGCGGTAAATAATAATAATTCCGCCTTCACATACGATCGGTGGCTGCGTATTGTGACTAACAAGCAACCCTTGAGTTGTCGATGGGGGAACACTACATACGACGTGGGATAGCACGCAGATGGCGCTACGTGAAATTTTTCCAAACCGTTGTATAATCTGTTTCGCAAGGACTTTCATTTTAGATACGTGTATGGAAAAACCTATCTGTGTCTAATTCGATGCCGTTTCAATACCTACTATTTGTTTGGACACTGTTTAAATGGGTAACTAAACATATATTGTGTTTGTTGTACGCAAAGACTAAATGATTTTGATGTAAAATTATAGCTGGCACTTTTTATTGTCTAATAAGAAACATTTCTCTGATTCAAATATTCCATCTAGAAATCATTGCCGCAATATATGAGTTAGCAGTCTTTTACCAGTTTTGGTGTTTACGGCTGTAAAATTTATTTTTTAATTTTATTAAAAGCCCAGCTCGCGAATGTGTATTAGCGTCGTTGTGCAGGAGAACCGAGTCGACTGTCAAAACGAATGGGAAATATGCGAGAAAGAGTGACTGGATAACAAGCGCACATGGGGTCGCGGCCATCTTGAGCCGGCACTAGCGGGAAATTTAGTTTGCTACTGATCGAAATAAAAAAAAACTTAGCTGCCTACATTTTTTATCTGCGTTTGAATTTAGAAGTGATTGTTTATGAGACGATAGTGTTGCAATTAAAAAGAAATGTACAAGTATTTTTTGGTGTTATTTATGTTTTAATTTTAAATACGGCAATAATTAATTTCAATGCATATGTGATTTTAATATTAATTTAATGACATTGTTATAATAAAATATATTTGAGAATACTTACCAAAAAGTCCTATTTCAAAAACTCGTCTTAAACATTCTTAGTTTTTTAGATAATATCTAAGTACAAATTGTTACTATTTGGATCTGTTAATATTCCAATTCTCACGGAGATAGCAAAATTTTAAACGCTACTGAATATTAGTAGGTATAAAATGCAATAAGTACCGTAATGTTTTTGAATTCGAAGAGTCTCAATAGTTTCTGCTAGAAAACAATTGTGTAACCTGCTAGAAGAATTAAAATCTGCTTAAACCATACGACAAATGCCAACAAACTCGCACATACGAGTAACTGGAGCATGGTGGACTATGCTCCAAGGAAACAAAAAAATGGTAACCTTGACAAAATATATGTCTATGATAAAATATGATGTACATTTTTGGATTCCTATTCATTAGTATTCTTGTAGAAAAACGCTCAAAAGAAAGGCTTTCGTATCATTATAAGAAAACAGCTAGATATTTAGGCAGAACATTCGTCTCTCAAGATAAATATAAATATATTCGCCTGACACCGTGTATTTGGTTAGAGGAAAAATATGAGCTGAAATAATGGAATATAATAATGTTCGTGCTTGCTATAATAAATAATTATGTACACGTAACACGGTTATAATTATAATGCTACCTTATTGTTCGTAATACGTCTAAATTAAGTAAGTGCTGTGTTTAATCCTCAAATAATTGTAAGTAACAAATTCCTTCCAAATGTGTGTGCGATGACGTCATCACAATTTTCACAAAATAATACTGGCAACATTAGTCTTGACAGTCGTGGAATATTAAGATTTGGCTAGGTCGTACCTTTCCGGTAATGACGACATTTTAAGAAGTTACGGTGATAGTTCTCATAGTCCCTAGATCCTAGAAAGAATGCTGAGACCTTCGTAATTATGCGTATTATACTTGTTTCACGTTCCAACATTTTTGTTAAAACTACAATACAAATTAAGTAATACACATAATAGCTGAAACATAATAAGCCCACAATTGCATTCTATAAAGCTGTCAGCACAACGAAATCTAATTACAAAATAAAACATTGTGTCTAATTGCCATAATCTAGCCGCATTAAAATGGTTTGCAGTGATTACACAGTAATTGGTCTTGTACAGTAATTTATTGCAGTAACCATAAACTATCATAATGTCAAAATTATATCCAACCGCTGACAAAATAACGAGGCAAAAATAATGAGTCGTAGTTACGTTTTGGGGCGTTGGAAATTTTATAATCTGTGCTTTGAATTTTTTTTTAATCGTTACTCGTTACTTGCAGTCACATTTGGTACTGATCTGTCTTTTTAGTTTTTATTCCTATATTATATATTTCTTATTTTGGTGACGAAAACTATAAGGGTAATTTCTATAAGGGTATGATGGTGTTTTTCTCAAAAATTGAGATAGATTAGAACTATTGAAAGCTTTAAAAGACCAACCGCTGAGGATAAAAAATTACCAAAGGGTAAAACAATTTGTTTTCTGTGCCTTCTAAAGGACGCTGCTGACAATTAGCCACCGGCCTATAAAAATGCCGAATGCGCTGTGTTACTTAACTTCATATTTATAATGTCTGCGGTATGCCAACGCAATTTGAATTCAAACAACCGCATTGTATTATAAACGGTGGAATGTTGTACCTAAGATCAAAGTATCTATCATCCGATTTATTAATGGCTCTGAATACTTTCAAATTTCTTAAAATCTTCTTTTAACTATGTTCATAAACGCTAAATAATCAGCCTACTCAATATATACCTTTGATTATCTTTGTAATATTTTTCTAAATGCATTTTACCTTCAAGTGCTTTCTTTCATACTTACGTCGCTACATTATTTATTGGAAATGTAACACGCGCAATAAGAAGCGTAAGTGTTCGCTTAATTTATAGAAAAATTGCAGATCACGATAAAGCCAGACTCAGTAGTGGGGGTGTAATTTGTGAGTCGATTTAACGCGGCTCTTATTTTCGGGCATCCGCTCGAAAGAGTGAAATCGGGTAGCGACTTAAACAAATGCGATGTATTCCTTCAAATATAGAGTTGGGCGTGCGGCGATGCGATTATATCGATAGCAAATAAAATTTCATAGTTATAGTCGTGTTGAATTAAATTTATCGATAACTAATTCATTTTAATTGTGTTGAATTAAATTTGTTGTCTTTTACGGCTAAGCAAAGCTGACTTTGCAAAACTGTTTTGAGGTCTAAGCTCCTTAGCAGGCTTCGACGCGAAACACGTGTTGGTATGTATGTAAGGTTGCTATGTATATTTTGCGTGTGCGTGCGTCATTTTAGATCGGAGTATAAATATAATATACATGTATATGCGACAAAATGTATAAATTCTGTTTTATCTGTTCTAACATTATAATAACTGTCGTATCTATTTTGTCAAGTTTATTAATGTATTTTTCAATATGAAACTAAATAAAATACACATATTTTTCCACACCAAGTTTTGTTTTTTTTTACGACACATACCTACATCCATCATTCAACATACAAGGTAATATTTGCGGTATAATTTTCCATCAGAACTTGAGGTATGTGTTTGATTAACTTGTCAGTGCATAATGGTATTCAGTAATCTAATTGCGGTGTGATTGCGATAATTATTTAAATGCAACCCGTGTTTATAGCGAATTACCGACGCCAATATATCGCTGGTGACTTTGTTATTGTAATTTCGTCATTTTAGTCTCGTTTATAATAAAACATAGCTGTTATTGTTCTGATTCCAACTCCGGGATATGCACTTTCAATATCGGATTGCTCCAAAGTCGAGAGACCCGGGTAAACAAAATATCGGATACTAAACCCGTGGTTTGTTATGTACTTCATATCTCGATATAGTTTATTCATGTTCATTTCAATTTATGTAATAAGTCTCATTATTAACATTTAATTTTTGCACCATCCACAATAAAATATAGATTTTCTATCTTGCTAAATAATTTATACATCTTCCTAAACTACACATCCATCCTCATCGCGCCAACATTTGTCTTCGATGGGAATCAAACCCGCAACCCTTGGCGCCGCAATCAATGTCACTAACCATTGAACCAGCGTATCATAAATATTCATGATCACTACACTCCTTTGACTTGCAACGGTACACCTCACTAGCGTAAGCAATTATAGAAAAAGAAATCGATTACACACACATGCGCACACTCACGCGCACACACCCACAATCGAGTAGTAACTGACAAAAGAACGGAGCTCGTAACGTAATTGAAAAAAATCATCGGCACCGCAATGAGAATGCTCTAACGTGCCGATTTGCATCGCTAAAGCTCTTCCATGGTAATTAGTTGAATAATCTCAGCGGTGTGAAACGTGTAACAACAGGAAGTAACGGGACGGAGACCCGAGCGCTGCTCTATGGATATCTTAATAGTTCGTAACGGATGTGCGAACGTTTACCGGCCAGTGCGTAATAGAACGGCGCTGCTAAACTTCAACACGTCTAGAAAACCATTTGCAAAATTACTATTAGCATAACAATGTGAAAATAACGTTGGTAATTCACTGATTACAATTTTTTTTTTGCTATTGTTACTATTTTTTTTTGTTTATATACAAGTCTCCTGTTACAGTGTTGGTTCGCAATGAACTCCAAAACTGCTAGACCGATGCTAATAAAAAATCGCATATGTGTATAAATTGGTTCAACTTGGAGATAGGATAGTTTATCTCTATCAATAATCTTACCTTTTTTTTTATCACAAAATCAACAAAAGTTCAGCAACGGGATTTTTACATATATAAATTTAAATTACTATTATAATTACTTTAATTGAACCACGGCAAAGCATGTTCGGGTGAGCTAGGGATATTATGAAAGATTTTATCCGATTGTTTTAATTGAAAATCGATATTTGTTTTATCGATAGCTTCGTAACCGTTCGCATCCCTAAAATTACAAGGAAGAATGCCACGGCCACTATAAATGTGTACAGTTTGTTTGTGACGTCTCTTCATCAATTACGTTCTGTTGCTGCGAGTACAACACTTTAGCGCGGAACACACCATTTGTTCTTATTTATGGTCCCCTTTGGAAATGATACGCACTCACTACTTCTATATTTTTCTCGTGTTATATTTTTGTTTGACTGGCCTCGTGGTCGAGCGGTTAGAGACCCTGACTGTGAAACCGGAGGTCGTGGGTTCGATTCCCAC
>DWQT01001778.1:0-15719 GCA_018244895.1 Myscelus amystis hages
TTTTATTACGACCAGACACAGAACAAACAAATGTGCTCATCACGCAAATGTTTGTCCTGGGTGGGAATCGAACCCACAACCTCCGGTTTCACAGTCAGGGTCTCTAACCGCTCGACCACGGGGCCAGTCAGTTCTATTAAAACTACTAGTACCGAAATAGAATCATAAATTTATTTATTTATTTTATATGCAAAATCAAGTAAATGTTTGTGTTACGTTACAAAATACCAATTTTGGCCGAGATCAAAGTGTAGGTAACAAAATAGGACATTAACACTAACATGACTGTTAAACAGTCAATTAAAAATATGTCATAAGCCTAAAATTCACAGCAACATACAATGAGGTAATAGGAATTCAAGCCTTTGTCAGTGTGTTATATGTATTTCACAGTTACAAAATGATGTGCTATAGAGGAGATTCAAACCTGTAATTGTTGTGACTGCTGACACAGAACACTGGGTATCAGGTCTAATGTGAGCATTGTCTGTGGCACAGAATTGGGATCCAATGTCTCCAAGAGGTGATCAATGATGGGATAAATTTGCCTTAAATCTCGCTTTATTTGATCTGGATTCTTCAAGTTCTCAAGTTCTTTCTTACCTATGCAAAATATCATCGCATCATAAATTGAACATAGAAGTAGTTCTAACTCACTCTCCAAACCACCAGTTACAATACCAATTAGTGTAATGCTGAAACAAACAATAATTACTTACAGATAAAAGAAATACATTTACACCTTACTTAATGTGTTCGAGGTATATCACACTAGTTACAAAAAAAAAATGGTTTATATTATCATCAGGCCTTAGAATAATAGAAAGTAATACCTTTTACAAAACTCCTTCCACAAGATGCTCCCATTATCGACTAGTGTGTTTAACATTGATAAGTTATGGCATTTGCTAAACATATTAATGCCATGAAGTGATGCAATTGTTGAAAACTGTATCTGAAAAATGCGGTGAAGTAGATATGTAAAAGGTGATTTTATAAGCACATTATTTGAAATTTTATTCAGTTCGTTTTGTTTCAGTATTTACATTATCGTTATTTCCGCGTTTTCTTGAAAATATAGGCACGCCACTTTCCGCAGCAATTGCGATTACTAAGACTGACATTTCTCTTAAAGTTAAAATACTTCACATCGAAAATTGCAATTCCACCATAGCATATATGTTATAATGAATTAATAACTTTGTTAACTTTTGAAATCCATAGTTAAATATTTGAATTTACAGTTTCACATCGTATTCTGTAAACATTGACGTTATCAAATTCTCAAATGACAAGGTTGTCAATGTCAATCTCCATACTGCATTACAAAATTCAATAAGGCATTTTTCTACAATGTTGTATTCGTCGGCATGTGAACATGTAAAGCGTAGAGATTATAAATCGTCCAGCCATTTCAAATCAATCGAAATCGATTAACATTTATTAAATCAAATGTTATCTAACACTGAAACTGCAAGATTTTAACTAAGTAGTACTTTGAGACTCATATTTTGTTTTTCAAACTTTGCTGTGCTTAGGCAGCATTTATTGTAGCTGCGTTAAATAACAGAATGAATACAATACGATGAATCAAGTACCAACCAAAGCATGTACTGCTCTGCCCATGGAAATTTTATTAATGAGCAGTTTTCCCCTTCCATCAAGCATATCAAAGTTTGTTTCATTAATATAGAGTCAATGGACTATTACTTTGCAACGTTTTTCAACCGGTCATTTTTAGCTGTAATATTAGAAACTTCTCTATAAAATAAAATACTATGCTTTAAATCTGAACAAATAACATTTAATTTCAAAAATACATTTTTTTGTAAGTATATAAAAATATACATTTTTAATAATTAAGTATCTCAATAGTAAAAACAGTCCACATGTTTATATTATAAGATTCGAGATAGGTACTTATAACCAGTTTGATAAAAATTAGTTTTCGATGCAATAAAATTCATCCCATGCAACAGTCATAAACACTAAAATCATCTTAGCAATCATGTTAGTACTAAGCGACCTGGCCAATACCGTTCGTAAAATAATGTTTTTTTATTTTATTTAAGTACTTATTTGTATTTCTTATTATTTAACATAATTAAAGTAATCGTAGCTTTGTTGGCCATGTTGGAAATATTTAGGAATTAAAACAAAAAAAGATATATAAAACAAAGTGAAGAAAATATATGCGAAAATGTAGTCTAGTAACCTTAATCTTTAAGTAAATAAATTAATATAAAACAGGATTGAATAAAGCAACATTAATAATCTTCGTCATAAGCGGTGCATGGACACATTGTCATCTGGTGGGCTTTCTATTGAGACGATTTTTTGAGTATCTGCAAAATAGAATATATTGTTGGGAAAATTTTGGGAAACATAATGTTAATAAAATCTATAAATCTTTTAGGAACTAAGCCACCCACCTCACTTACTTGTCCTATTATTTAGTAGGTAGTGGAACATCTAAAAGACACGTTAATCATTAGTTATAGTTATTCAGATGGAGATTACAAAATTTAAAAACATTCAACAGAATTCGACTCCACCAATTTTTAAAAAGGTAGGCAGAAAGTGAGGAATTGTTCACGTAAAAATATAAAAACTGTTACAATAACATACTCTTATGTATATAATATGATCCTTGCATATTGTCCATAGACTTAGTAAAATGTCTCCAGTTCTAATTATACAACTACTGTTTTTTTTTGTAAAATAACAGAGCAAATACTTACCGTCTCGACTCAAAAGCCTCGGTCCCGTGATAGCGATGCAGATAGCGCCCATCGGAGCGGACAAAATAACGCTCAACACGCTAACGGCCAATATAGTTTTTGCATAATATGTTTCATCGTCTACAGTGTAACCAGCTGAGTGACCGCTATTAATCAAATCCAATGCTGCCGGTCCTAAAGCTGCCTGAAATACAAAATATTTCGTCAAATCCAGATGAAAGATTCATAACTCTTGCCTTTCATTAAGACATTGTGACGACCGCGCATTCCAACATTTGGAGACGGTGCTAATGGGAAATGGAAATGTCTATAGAATGAATCGATTAACATGCACTTCAATTGTCAATACAAACCTGAACGGTCGCCTTCGCCATCCATGTAAGCCCTATAAAGAGTTTCTCTTTCCCATTCAGCCCGCAACCGAAGCTAACTAGATACGTGGCAATGACTCGAAGCACCAAACATGATACCAGACATATTGCACCCATTTTTATAACTTCAGGGTCTAATGCACTAATCTGTAAACAAAGAATAATATCAGAATTAGAACTTTATGAAAAAATCATTTTAGAAACCAATAGAAATCTTTATTCGTCACCGTAATTTGTGCTCCAGTAAAAGCAAACAGTATCGGCTCGAAGAATATCCACACAATTCTAAATAGATTGCTCACTGGATTTTTATTTATAACCCAACCTTGTTTGTCCCAAAAATAGGCTGCCACAAATCCAGAGGAGACTATGGCTAAAGGTCCTGAAAAATAAATTTGAAGTCAAAAATATCTTTTATAATGATGTTTTTGGGTACAAAATATGGACAATATTAGGGAGAGTTTATTGTGTTTAAATTTACCTGCACCGCTCCATCCTAACAAATTTGAGATGAAAAGGGAAAAAAGGCCACCAAGTAATAGAATTAAAAACCTTAAGGGCACAACATGAATATCTCCTTTTTCGGGTATTACAGAAGCCAGTGCACCCCATAACGAACCGAGAACCACGCCGGCTACAATTGACAGAGGACCCTGAAATAGAATAAAAAACTCGAAAATAATTACGATTTATATTATTGTATAATATTATTTCTATGGTAAATAACGCAATTAAAAATTAAATGGCAAGGAAATTTTTATTTCAACTGTCACCTTAATAATATTGTACGTAGGTGAGCCCGTGGAAAACATTGCGTTTAAAATGATAGCAAATACGGCAACACTGATAGAATCGTCAATAGCTGCGGCGGCTAACACCATGGTCGGTATGCCTTTGGCCACGCCGTAGCCCACGTCGCGTAATCTGAACAGGCAAGGCACCACGACGGCCGGAGACACTGAAGCAATCATCGAACCGAGCAGAAACGCTGCAACCAGATAGGCAGATAGATAGTCAAGATTATTTTATTAATTATTCTTTCAGTAGCACTACGGAAACCAGCTTTAGCTAGCAACTAAATGATCGACAATTTATCTAATCTTTGCTAACAATCTCTACTTTATATGAACAATAAAATATTCTAAGCAGTATTTTGTAGCGTTCAGTTCATTGATGTTTCTTTGCATTTCTATTTTCGTAAATAGAAAAATGTTACGTTACTTTCATATACTTAAGTAATTAAAGCATTAAAAATGAATTTAAAATAAAATGTGTTGTCATTTTGCACAACTTTCATATCATACCCCATATCCAGGGCAAAAGCAGTAAGAAATGTGTGGTGACTGAAATCGCCACGCACTCGACCAGCCATGGCAACAGGCCTAATTGAAGTACGGCCGCGTAGTGTTTCTTTAACACTCCCGCGTCAAGTCCTAGGCCCGCTCGCATTAATATTACAACAAGTGCTACTTTCCTTAAACAAATAGATCAATTGCATTAATTAATTATCATGATTTTGGAATGAGAAATATTATGAGTTGTTTGACTTTCAAAAGGCGATAACGTATAAAGAGATGGTCTTATCGTCTCATTTCAACTGACGTGTAAACAGATTTCACTAATAACAATAGGTCGATATACACTACTTTCTATACCTTAAGTCTTGATTTAGTTTCCGATATGTATCTGTCATATGTACCAAGTGAAGATTTTGAAAAGCGATCCCTGTGAGTAGCATTCCAATTAGAGCTGGCAAGGTTGTCACCTTCAGCCATATCCAGCCCACCAAATACGCCGCTAGAACGAGTAGCGTCATGCTAAGTAGCTCTCCACTTAAAGACACAGGTTCACCAATTTCAGCATAAAGGATTCCCCATACTAGAAAAACTGAAAATAATTTTGTTAGCAGTAGAATACTTTACTGTTACTAATATTATAATAACAGTCTCTTCAATTAACAGTAACTTACAAAACAAAATGATACATAGCTGTTGTGCCGATTGTCTGTACGTAGGAAATATGGGGAATGAGAAAAATTTGGACCACCACTGGGGCTGCCACGAAGGAGTCGTATCCGGCTGATGACATCGGAGACAAAATTTGTGCCACCATCTATATAGGTACATAACAAAACATACATATTTTATTTGGCTGCGTGATAAAAATGAATTCGTACGTAAAAGGTAAGGTGGTAGAACCCTCTGGTTCGACTCCGGCGACACCACCGCCACGCCTATTTCTGCCTTGTAACAGGAGTGTTAAGCGCTGCTGTGTTCTGGTTTGAAGGGTGTGGTAAGGGAGACATACTTTTTCGAGGCATTGCAGCTTATTCCTCAGGGGTAGCGGCGCATCTGTGGTCGACCTGAGGTAGGAATCTAATCTTATCTGGGGTCGATTACAAATGTCCATGGGCGGCAGTAGCCACTTACCATCAGGTGAATTGGATGCTCGTCTTCTACTTCCATATTATAAAAAAAAAACTCACCCTGGTCCAGAAAATTGCATCGACAGGCGGTTGGACTGCCGCTGGAAGTGGCCCGCCTGCTTCTCCTGAGCGGACTCCTGGCGCGCGTCGAGAGGGAGCCCCTTCTGCGCGCCGCGGCTGTCCTCGCGGCACACCACCGCCGCCGACCAGCGCTTCGTTTGTTCTGAAACCTGTATCCACACATTCACAAGGTTCTGTATCAAATCAGATGGATTGTACTGATGTACATCACATAAAAGAGACTTCAGTAGCCTATATTACAGGCATCTCGCCCAGTTTAGGCGACTGGATTTTTTGTATTTTTTGGATTGGATTTGGATTTTTTGGGATTGGAAAATTATTATACTCTGTGTGCTTATGTAAAATGATTGGCGGTCATTCTCAAGTGTTATATCTTACAAGTATCTGATTTCCATACGTTATTGGTAAAAAAACGAAACCGAAATCTTCAATGTATAAAAGCACATAAAATGTTTATGTACAATATTGGGGTCAAAGCGAAATACTTATGAAAATGTTAGCCGTCCTAATTGATATGTAATATCACTGATTAAAGACATTAAACTTTTTCATTATTTAACAACTATTGCGTATTGTTTTGGTTCTGAGAATCATTAGTCCGTACATGTAACCTTGTTAATGGGTCAATAAATAAATAACTGGATTAATTGCGCTACCCCGCGTCTTAAAAGTTAGGCCTGTGGTTTACTCCTGTGGTTTCCTCGGCCGTGTTCTCAAAACAAATGTTTGAACGCACGCAGGCACTAAGCAGTTATCCTTTCAATGCACTATTGAGGATATTGAAGCAATTAGAAAGGCCCAGTTACAAACCAGTCTTTACCGTAACTATGTTTCTACTGTTTTCAAGGATTGCGAATCGTGATCGTATCCTTTTTAGCGATCTCGATGATTATATTTGTATCCAAGATTGGCCTGAAATTCTTTCTTTTCATTGTAAGCAAAACATTGAGGATCATGCACAATTATTCTTAAACTAATGTATGCCCTTTATAAATATTAATGGGGACATTTTTAACATTAATTTTGAATCCTACATCTTAAGATGGCTAACTGACAGACACAAAACGAACAAATGTGCTCTTCACACAAATATTTGTTCCGACTGGGAATCGAACCCACGACCTCTAGTTTTGGCGAAGTAAATGGCGAAGCGCATTAATAGAAGCTTACAATAAAAGTAATGTATGCGATAGCGCACCGCACGTGTAAAATGTGGGATAAACTTCCTTTTGAGGTTTTCCCGGCGCGTTATGATACGGGTCTCTTAAATCTATTATATAAAAATGAGTGTTTGTCTGTATGTCATTTATAAACTCGTAAACTACGCATTTGATCATGTGATGATCTTTAGCAAAGTCGTTGTGCACGAGCCCGGGAAGGTTTTTGAGTTGGTACGACCAATTTACGACAGGTGGCGCCACTGTTTTTCCTTCAAACTTATTTTCGTTTCCGGCGTAGCAAGGCGCGTAGTATACAGCTAGTTATATATTTAAAAACCTGTCTTTGCGGAGGCAGCGTGTCCTGGTGCAGGGTGGGCTCGCTGCCGCGCCGCACCTGCAGCCCGCTGGCGCCGTCCTCCAGGCCCCCGGCGCCCACCTCCACGCACGACTCTGAGTCGGGCACGCGCATGCTGCCGCCCACGCCGCCACCGCCCTGGAAATCAAATAGGATTTGTAGAGATCGTAAAGACTGCTTTAGACGTAAAAACGCCTATCACTGGATAGCCCAGTGGTTTCAAATTTAGCCTCTCGCTCCGGGGGGTCTGGGTTCGATCCCGGCACGCACCTCTTATATAACTATAACTAAAAATTTAAATTCACTTGCTGTAACGGTGCAGGAAAACATCGCGAGGAAACCTGCACACCTTAGAGATGTTATACAGTATAATAATGTTTTATGAGTTGTGCGAAGTTTACCAATCCGCACTTGGCCAGCGTGGTGAACTATGGCTTAAATCCGCCGATCCAGCAGTGGACGAATAAAAGGGTAGGAAAAAAGAGATCGTAAAATATTAACATACGATTATAATAACGACATTACGATTTCTTTCCAAAACAAATTGTGCAACACAAATATAACAGAAAAATATAACCATTACGATCGTTCGATTGTTTTTCAAAGGATCACATAATCTCGCATATACGAAACTCACAATCTATGAATGTCAGATACTGGAACTAGTTATACGGCGCGTAGACCGCTACAAGATATCTGTCTGTTATTCAGAGATATTCATCATGAATTGAAGCAATAGAAGTATTAAGACATTGATGGATATAACTGTATTCGAAGTATAATAAAAATATATTGAACAAAGATTCTTTGATTTACGCTTTTTAAAAGTGCTCTACTTTTGAAAATGATTGGTGGTTTCGCAATAAATTTTCATTTACTTCAGTGGTAAGAATGGTTTCATAGCTCTTGGTGTATACCGTTAACGTAATATAACAAATCAAACCGCAAACAGGTCAAAACGTCTACATTACGGAAGCGCTTTTATAAAAAATATCGCATTAAACAAATACTTCCAAAACCACCATAGTTATAAATCCAGCTTTCAACTGTATGACTTCAAATTGTAGGTAAGGTCGTTTATTTAGTTCGTATCAATTCTAACATTATTATGTGTTAACATCTTAGCAATTGGCGGTAAATCGGCACCTGCCACTGATCCCAAGAAATTATTCAGTGAATTTTAAAATATTAATAATAAAATTTTCTATCAACTTAACACACGACTTTCTAATCTAAACCCTAATTAGACAGATCCCGTGCATACCAAAATTAAATTTCTAAATACAGCAGTTAAATTAATTATTATTATTTTACGCTGAGGCACCTACCGGATATGTATGGTAGTATCATAACCCAAATATTCGTCCTGTTTGGGAATCGAACCCACAATAAATAAACCTGCGGCCTACAATAACATGTACATTATTTGTTGACATTTAGGTCTTCCTCCTATTTTATCATCGGCTATTTAATTTTGAAGGATTATAAATTAATATTAATCTGTATTATAAAAGTTATGACCAGAAAAAGCTAACTTTTAACCAACAATCAACGTTAACGAAAACCATGCACTTAACACATTGCCTGTTTCTAGCTCCATGTGACAACTTAAAATACAATTATGTGACATATCTAGTTACATAAATAGTTATGTATGATAGCATAGTCCATGGTTTAGTAAATAAGCTTTTAAAGCGATTTAAATATATTTCGATATAAAAAAACGTCACGGCTTTACTCGCGTTGAATGGCGGAGTGCGTGCGTACGCGAACTGTAATCCTGTTAGCCTACTTTTAGCTCGTTATCTGTCAGCCATCGACATTCTATTCTGTATCTGTGCTTTTGTTACATCGACACGTTTGCACTGTGACTATCAGGGCGGTTGATCCATTTGTACGTTGCTACCACATCACGTGTTTGGCTCCCATCCACGTTCATTTGTGAGACGAACGATCTAGCCCCTAGAGTCTAGGGCCTAGACAGTATAAAACCATTGTGTCGTCAATGAACTATGCGAAGCTCTTATTGTAAAACAGAAAATTATTTCCAAATTTAATCCGTAGGAATTATCGGTTTCCTGATTCACTAAGAGTTTTACTCGTCAATGGATCACACACTTTAGGAAGGCAGTTGCCTATTCAATGTATGCCACATTGAATAGGCAACTGCCTTCGGGCCGGTGTACTAAGCACTACACATCACCCGCCATGTGGAAAATATGATTCATAATATGCACGACTATTCAACCACATGTTAAACATGCTTTATTGCAAAGCAAGGAAATAATTTGATAATACTTATATGCATTCCATATTAGTAATGAAATCATTTATAGGTATTATCTCTTTCTTTTATTTTATAATATTACACTTGTAAACATTTACCCAAAGCTGTTCATTTTAATGAGGTAAGTGTTAGGAACTTTTTTAAACCTTGAGTGGTGTCATTCCACTGTTTGATTTGATATTTGATTTCTCTCATATTATTGTTTTATTAGAGGGCGAGCTAAACTTACCTCCTTACACTTTTCCAGTACATTGTAACAAAAACAATTCGAAAAACACTGACCCATTGTTAATTCACAACAAACCGTATTAGTTTTACGTGTAATATTTTTACTATACGACATATTGTAAGCAGTTCGTATTGAAACATTCAAGCACATTAGCAAATAATCAAGTAAAATAAACATGTTATAACAAGTCCACTGATAAATTTACCGCGGTTTAATATAGGTATCGATTTTTTTAAATATGCATGACAAAGATCATATTAGCCATTCTGCCACATAAATATTAATAATATGTTTTTTCTGTCATAATTATTTTGTTTAATGAAAAGATAGGCTTTTGGAATTCCCTCTAAATATATTTTGATACGAAAAGTGAAAAATGTGACAGGCTTGAAGCCTATTGTAAATTATTATATCCCCAAAAAAGATATGGCATTTTATCTTTATGATTTTAAGGAAAAAAACTCATTGTTTATGTTTTACTTTTTGTGTTCTATGACTAAATTTCAAATTTAGAAACATTTGACATTGAAAAAAATTTCACAGATAAAAATAAATGTTATCAGATAAGATATATTATGTTTATATTTAGAACATCTCAATGTATTTGCCGTTAACTTGTTTAAAATAAGTACTCACTCGAAACATATCAGGGGAGGCGGTGCCCGCGGAGGAACCACTAGCGCCATCTGCTTGTGCGGCCCTCGGCTGCGGCGTTTGGTTAGAACACTCCGCCGTGAGAGTTTCCCGGTCGTCGGCGACGTCGCGCACGCGGTCGTCTGGGTCCAAGATACCACCAGAACTGGCGCGGAGAGCTCGTACGCCCACCCATGTTTCCGGGCCCTGAAAATAGGAGATTACAACATTCAATATGGTGTCTTTTAAAAATTCGCAGAACCCTGAAATTATAAATTTACAAAATATTAAAAATTATTATCAAACAAAACTGGACGAAAACAAAAGTTATCATCATATTAAAAAATACACAAATGCAAATATAGGACACATAATATGTGTCCTATGTTATTATGATGTCATTTCATACAGCCCTCAACACAATCCAGAATGACCTAAATTACCTAATATTTGCATCTTGAAACGTATTTTGTAGGTAATATGACGTATTTTGCAATAACTTGGGACGCTACTAATGTTCAACTAATACGACAATCAAGTAAGAGGTTTATAAGCACATTTGAAATTATTATATTTTATAGGTAAGTAAAATGTTTATATGTCTAATAATTGAAGTACTTTAGTTTCCAAAAATATGTAATTAAAAAAATATGGCTTTAAGTTGACTTTGTTTTAAATGTGAATTACGGTATTACCAATTTAGTACCTATCGCTTAATTTGTAACACAAATTAAAATTCCAATATGCCAGTTTCATGTTATTTCGCTATAAGCTTCAAATACAGGCAATTTAGTAGTAGTTGTTCCTTATAACTGTAGCAGAGATATAACTACTCTGTGGTTGGTTTAGCGATTTCGCGCGTTTTTCTTGTGCCATAAATGAAGCATTTTATCTAAGATACGTGAAAATCTTCCCACGCGGTATTTGTGCCATTAAGCGTATTCAATGTAATGAATGTAGGCTGTAGGTAGCTATAGCTTAGCTGTAAATGTGTATAGCAGGGTTTTGTTTGTTCATCAGTCTGTGTTGTCTGTCCCTGGGCGCCTTTGTGTAGCTGTCAGCGCACCGCGCGCGCTCTCGATGGGCTCAATACCCTTCAGCGATGTGAAAAGAGGGCTCGCCGATTATTTATCATCCACACAATATATTCCAATTGAACAATGTCTGCTATTTTATTTTCAGGATCACGTTTTTTTATACGACCCTTGCAGACTGCGAACCGCATTCTTGGAATATTCTTGCTAAGTAATTCCATGCAGCGATTTTCAAATATTAAATTGTCTAGTATATACGTTAACGTTACGTTCAATTTGGTTTGGTTTAGATCTGTTAATTTACGAAATATGCAGGGAATAACTATAGGTACCCAATGGACAGATCTCCTTTGTTCCTTATTGGCTGCCAGCTTTGCTAATTTCTTCAATCTCGGTGGCGGCACTGGCTTCTCTTCCGGTTCCTCCATTTGTGAGCCATTCACCGACGTCACTTCAGAATTCACATTATCACGCACTTATCACACTCACTTGTGAGTCAATTTGCAAGTTCGATTTCACTAACTTTGGTCGACAAAGTCATGAAACGTGTTATATAATTTTAACGTTATCGGTAACATTTCGTTTGCAATGATCATTTGCAGTAATAGGTAATGCAATAATAAAACTGTTTATTACACAAAAATATTAGTTTATATTTTACGATCACAAACTTATTGTAACATTAATTCGTAACAGACTGCAGCCAAAGTATTTGGCCAATTGTACCAGGTCAGTGGCGCGGATGGAGCCTTGACCTTCGCGCACCACTGACCAAACACGGCCGTGCACCAGATGCCACATCCCATATAGGAATCAATGATTCAACTTATGGTTGCATTTAAATAGAGCAAACCTCAAAGCGGAACCCGATCTGGAAGTCGAGAGCAAATCATATTAAATGAACACCTATTTATAACAAGAAGGCAATTGTAATGATTAACCGTTTATATTGATTTTTAAACAAACAGTTCAATCGTAACACAGCTGTGGTAAGAGAGGTAATCGAAATTTCATCTGGTCACAAGAACAATGTTGCAATAACATCGCACATAACCGCACTCACGCTGGTGCGTATGACATGAATTCCAAGAAGGCGCTGAGGAGGATCGCCCGCCACCGCACGCGATGTCTTTTTTATATGATCACTTTTCTCGGAATACGTGGAAAGAGCGCTTCCGCACTTCTTTCCATGTTTCTAATTCGAAAAAAGTGTAACCTCCCAATCAAAACAGGACCTTGCCCTTCTAATAAGCTCTCTTTATGGCTTTTGGTAACTTTATTTGCTAATTTTCGTCGATTGTAAAAGGATAAGTAGTATGTACTCGTATCTACATTAAATTAATAACTCGTTGCTTAACTTGGTTATTTAGAGTAACATTTCGGTATATTCATTTTATATTAGCACACGAAACGTTTCGGTGTTCTGAAAAAATCATTCATTATTACTTGAGTCCAATTTGTCGTTGACCTTTTTGGTGCAGGTAAGCCAGCGGAAGTGCATGCGTTTATGGTATCAAAGTTTGCGCGTATCGAATAGCTAAGTGGATATTACGTCAAAAGAATCAAAGAGCAATGGATACAAAAGAATCTGATTCACAAGGAGACTGGAACTAAGTTAATAGACATGTATTAGAAATGTGTCACAGCAACATTATTTGTATATGAAATGATGCCCCTTTAGGGATGTGGTTCTTACATTCATAAACTTCTCGATCAGTCACTCTACTGAATGCATTTAGTGCAGCTCCGATGTCATCATCAAAGTTACTGTTTTAGTCATAAAATATAACGATCATACAAAGGTTATTTATTACACGCATTGACCTTACATTTTTACATTGCATTTACTTCGTGAGACAGAAATCGATAACACATATTTACCGTATAATACTGCACGTCTGAATATTGCCCCGTTTTGTTTTGAAACGTATGCCGTTTTTGTAGTACTGCATAATAATGGAAGTAGACGCGTAATATGACTTTTAAAACAGATGACTTCACAAACGTATCAAGCACGTAGATAATGGCTCGGGCGGTAAATAATACTACGCCATCAATTTCACATCACACTAGTCGCGCCGTCGAAACATCTCATTCAAACGATTTTCGTTAACGATCAGCCTATTAATATTTGTCGGATATTTACTACCTGTATTATGGTAATAACTTATGAGCTAATGTTTGTTCTAAGCGCGTCAATGAGACGGCGAAATTTTTATGCAAATACACTTTGTTACGCGATGCACTTTTCGCAATTTCTAAGCTTTTTCGCAAATATCTTCTTAGCATATGTTTACCAATAGAATATTTTTTGTCATGTCAAATTTTTCAAAACGTATGTATATCGAACGTATTTTTAATGTTCATCATCGATAAAACTTCGATAAACGTGTTTAACTGAACGCCCGAATACGTATTTCTATTTTAGAACGAATGACAAAGTTTTTATCGGATTCAACTGTTTTACACAGTTTATTAACAGAGTAATTTATGTGAGTAAAAATCTAGTGAAAATATTTTTTACTATTATCCTTTCAAATTAAAGGATAACAATTGATTCCAATTAAATCCTTATGGCTCATTGGTCGTTGCTCAAGCAGTCACAATATCAATAAGTTTCACAGCACAGCACATTTTGTAACTGCAACGCTTTTGAAATTCACTAGTTACGTTCCACACAAGCGTATTACCAATTGATGTGTTAAAAATACATTCGCGTGTCGGTACGCGACGCACAATCGTGCCGCGCCGCGCCGCGGCTGCTACTGAAGCCGACACTGATACGGATACAAGATCACGAGCTAACAAACTTCAGAAAGAAACTTCAACTCGTTTTCTTTGCTCCACTGCTGCAGTTGAATAACGGAAATAAAAAACGTAACGCCTCGACGGAGCTGGATGCTGGCCTTCGTCGACGCAGCCGATATTGGTCACGAATGTACGTATTAAAAATTACGGCACGATTATGTAATGCTTCAATAGTTTCATAATACACGTAAGTAGATGAACATAGTCATATGCAGAACAAAGATTCTCCTCCATAAGACTAAGAAAGGGGTCTATTTCGGACCTTACGCCCAACGTCAAATTATGCACAGGGTCTGTAATATAACATTTTTTAATCTTCTGCTACGTTTTAATTTCAATGTTAACCGGCCAAATTAAAAACGTAAAAGAAATCTCCTTTTTCGGAGTTCATTGTCATTCTATACATACACCGTAAGATAAAAATAACGTAATGCAATACAATTGATAACTTATCGATAGTGCGTATTAAATGTACAATTGTTGCAACAAGATTCGACCGCGATTCATGATTCACGAACATTTCTGAACGCAAATTGTGTCCTCCTTATGAACCACAGTTATTCGGTAATTCAATTAAGTACCCAATCCATAATCAGAGAATAACGTTATTATATCATATTACTAGTCGGAGATTAGCTTTTACAAAAATAATGTTAGTTTCTGTCAAAGTCATTAGATTTATTTTTATTTTTCTAAACAAAAGGAAATGGTTTCAAGTTATAAAAATTGGAGATTCTTGGAATATTACTTTTTACTTATTGTATAATTTTAAAAAGGCCATAAAATTATGCTTACATTCTAAATACGGTGTCTTCAAAATCTGGTCTAATATTCCAAAATATGATAGATATAGGTCTTGACGGAGAACAAGGCCAAGTATTTGGCCACACATACATACATAGTTTTAGCTGTGTGTGTAGTGGCGTGCTGTGGGCTCCTGGACAGCCAGCTATTGCTGCAAACCAGATGGCTAATACCCTTGTGTAGTGAGCAGCCCGTGTACATAATTACATAATGTCCTGTTTAAAAATCACTCGGAACTAAATTACTAACACGGTGTTGGTTAGTTCCTATATTCACTTTGTCTGCAGTCGGAAAGTTTTGTTTGGTAGCGCGCGATTTATACTACCGACAATTACCATAAGTTGTGTTAATGTATTCCTAGTTCAATAACTAATTCTTCACCAATCTACTGTGGACTGGAGTGAGTATGCTCTAGGCCGCCAAAAGTTGCGGGAGGGACCGATGACCAGCAGTGGGATATAAAACGAGTTGCAGACCAATTGCTGTATTGTACAATACACAATACTCATATTAGCTTCACATTCAACTAAAAACCGAAGTCGTCTAATAAAAAGAAATTGAATATGATAACGACACCACGCCACGTAACGGAAAACGTCTCGAAATAAAATAATTCAAGTGCATGTTGTTAGATAACGTAATTAACCGAACACGAAACCAGTTTATACTTCAATTTAAAACATTAGTACTGTGCCTTAAAGTAGAAATTTAGTCTAGTATAATGGTACGTTCAGACTACGACAGAAATTGTGACATAAGTGTCAGACATTAATGTCTGTACTTTTTACACT
>DWQT01001779.1:0-15713 GCA_018244895.1 Myscelus amystis hages
CCACAAAAGCCCGGGTGAAGCTGTAGAGGCCACTAAGGTCAACAGCAAAACGTCAATTAGGAAAAAAAAAAAAATCATAGTCGTAGTATAATGACGCAGATACCTCCACACTACTGAGGTGGTCAGGAAAATAACTATTCACTCGTTCCTTCTACTGTAGTTGGTAATATGGGTCAACTAATTGTTTTGTGACCTACATATATTAGCTGACGCGTGTTCTTGATGACAGCAAAATTGTTGTCAGCTCTACTGGTTCTGCAAGCTAGCAAGTAGCGTGACAATTGTCAGCAGGTAATTCAGTAAACTTGGTTTACGTTTACATTACGTGACAAGGGATTTTATTACACTATAATCAAACGCCGCGCAATAATGCGAGTTGTTAATCATATTTTCAATGCTATTTTAATTAAAAAAAGAAATCACGCCTTCCTCTTACCTTGCTTCCAATTTGAAACGTACATAACCGGTTGTAGATCATTATTAAGTCACATAAAACTTTTTGCTCGAGCGCATTAAGTAGATAGATACTTCGGCATAGCTTTAGTGTTATTAAGTAATCTTAAAAACCTTTCCAATGACTTATTAAAATTATGATTTTCATATTTATGGTTTTTTCATACATCGAACAAATTAGTTTAAAATTACTTTTACGCTAAGCGTTTGTTTTCTCCAGCGTGAAAGACTAGTTAAGCGCATCTATACAAGCACTTATGGAAACTGGATTGCCTGGGTGGTGGGTTCGCTTCTACTAATTAAGATAACTCAATATGTCCGGAGGCCGCGAAATATGGATGCGCGCACGCAAGACAGATAGCTTTATATGCGTGGAGATTTCACGCAATAGCAAATTATTGTATGACACACGCACCAATTTATACGCTCGCCCGGAGTTAGGGCCTTTTCTCACGCTGCGCTGCGATGTCACGCGATCTTGATAAATATTCAACGCAACACTACTAAATTGTTTTATATTTTATTATGTAAATATTTGGTAACTGCTAGCAATATCTTAAGCAGTATATCATAGTTTTAACATTCATGTACTCGTAACTTATGTAAATTTGTACATCCTTAGAGGTTTTAAAATTGAATGTAAATCGACATGTTGGAAACGTTCAACAGATAAAAATTCTAAATAGAAATTATATTTTGTAATCTCTTATTTCCGTATGTACCTATTACAGTAATCCAATTAAAGTCATCCAGACAGTGGTCAAAGTACCAAAAGTATAATTAACAGTTAGGTACTGAAATGTCTAGCCTTGTGTTAAATATCATTCTAATATCTAAGTATGTACAGTTTTGGCTGTTTAAAAAGAAATGTTTAAAAAGAAATTAAAATTTTTAATAAAGCTCACAATAATTTACCCCAGAACCCTTAAAATTACCTATATTTTTTTGTCAAGTGTAGCAATATCCTACAATGGGGTATGAAAACATAATTTTTAAATTTACTTTGGATGTTAAATTTAAAAAATTAATTATAAAATTGATAAAAAGTAACTATTTATTTATTAGTAATTTGTACGCATATGTAGGTAGCACCTAAGTGTATCCCTATCATTATACATATGTATATTATAAGAATACATTTACTATATAAAACCACAACGTTCGTAGCAATAATTTTTGGACACAATAAAATAGTGGTCAAGCAAGTACCCTTTACGCTACGTACACGATCTCGAGATTGTCAAGGCGATGCGATCTTGACGTATTTTCGTGTAGGCTGCTCCTACTTGTGTTTTGCGCTATCTGCTAACAATCGCGACCACATGCAATACGCCTCCATACTCTACAGGTACCTATCTACAACATAGAAATTTGCAATTACAGACGTATATTTGTTTGTTAAAATTAAGGTAAGTTTTCGATGCATTCTCTTATAGGTACTTACGTTTTTGTCAAAATGCAAAAGTAGATATTATTTACAATATAAATAATAATGCCTATGCTTTAAAGAAATAGCGATCATTTATTTGGTGGGCCGGAAAGCATGTTTGGTTAGCATATATTTAAAATTAACTATTAAACTGTATATTATGATCGTGTCTAATTTCGACATTGTTCCTAAATTACTAGTTATAAAAATGAAAGTGAATGTTTAAAAGCAAATACTAAACCGCCGTTCACACGGCCAAAAGTGGGTAGGTACTGTACCTTTATCTTTCACGAATAGGTACCAGAAAACTTGAACCGGTATAACATGAAAATAGCTAATTAAACTAGTACCAAAATCCGATATCAGGCACATCGTGGCGTCACGAAACCCCGGCTACCTAATAAAGTAAGCAGTCTCACGTTCCTAATTAGACCGTTAATTATAAGCCTCTCATGGCAGCCTTAATTTCTACATAAAAGACTATCTCCTCCCGCCTTAATTTTTGACCGGATTTTGTTACCGGAGTCATTTTATAACGGTATTATTTACCAAAGTAAATTAGTTAACAATTAATTAAAACAATCGGTTTTTTTGCGCAGCGTTTTCACAAAAGCAACAAATTTGGTAAACCTTGGAACCTATTTACTACTTCCTAGAGCGCTTACAGTTTAATAATAATCTTTAATTTCAGTTAAAATTTTGTACGAAAAATGTTGTCACTCGTATTTAGAATATTTCGTAGATTGATATGTTGGAGTAGATGTAAACACTGTTAAAATTAAACTGTTAGTATCTAACTATTATGATTATTCATGTACATTGGCCTTTAAATATCATAGCCTTATTTGCTTAAAAAACCAGTGAGTATTAAAACTAGATAAGAAATCAGATAGTAATTAAGAACTTAATAACCTAACATTTTTTTGCCTGTAAATAGTGGTTTAGTTAATACATACGAGTAATAACAAAATAATTCTTCTATTTGGACATGGTACGCACATAGGTAAATCATATTGCTCATACAATACGTTACTTACGTTTGGTCTAAATTCCCAATGCGTGCACAAGGAGCGTCGCTAACACCGAAAAGTAGCCAGTAAACGCTCGAGAAAATAGCAAAATAATAGGCGTCCCTCACCAGGTGGACTTGAGTCATTACTCTTCTCGTAATCCGCTGAATACACCCTGATTTACGAGGGCCCTAGACGGACCGCCAAATTTACGTGTTTTATAAAAAATGGAGCTTAGTTTCTTACCTATAAATAATATTAGATATCCCCTTATACCGTTACGCGCGCCACGTCTTCGTGTCGCAATATTACCGATTTCCAACTCGGTAAGTTAGGGTACGCTTATACATTTACTTAACTTTCAAAGTAACTTATGTTATACATTTAATAAGTTATAGTTATAGTTATAGTACGAGCACCTACGTAGTATTCTTGAGACTAAATTATTGAAATTTTAGTCGTTTGTTCGGAAATAGTTTTATTTATGTGCATTATTAGAATGTGGATTGCAATGTACTTACGGTTATAATATTATTGAGTATACTTCAGTTATTCATACAGGGATTTCCTATGTTAGCAGTAATAATGGCTACGAAGAGTAGGTACTTAGTGCAACATGTTGGGTGTCAAATTTATGTACCTATCATAATTTGAATAGTGACTTTATGAATAGGCCATAGAATTGAATATTTGCATAAAACGCCTAAAACTCTAATCGCAATAAATAAAAGCAACACATTTCCTGTTTGATGTATAATATATCCATGAAGATTATTCAAAATTTTGCGAATAAATAAAGTTGAAATTCCGCCAGTCAGGAGTCGAACCCCATCCCGAGCGGCCTCGCATGCTTACTTCCTCGCTTCCTGTTTGGCACGCCAACACGACTGCTGCTCACGTAGGTACCTGCCAAGGCGGCTATACTACAACAATGCTTTTATCTTAATATTCCATACCCACTATTTTATTCAAATAAGACAAGCATGAACATATCAAATTGCTGTTATAAACATGACTTTCGAATACGACATGAATGTGTAGGTACATCATACTCATACGACTGTCTTACTCTCCGTTTAACCAGAGAAATAATTGATAAATTTCGTTATGGTTTTCGTAAGTCAATATTTGTTTTTATACTAATGTAAAGTGTCAAACGGAGGTAATATTTTCCACCGTCGTCATCAGAGTTGCCAGATCCTACCACAGCCTGAGATGCTCGATGATAGATGTATAAATGGGTTTATGACATTCATTAATTGTAGGATTGTAACTTACAATCACCAAATTTGACTCAATTTGAATTGGAATGTATTGGCTACTTTAGAGAATCTTTTAACGCTATGTTTCAAGAATCTATGTATGTTATGGCGTAACGTAAAAAACCTATCGCATAATTTTGTTCCGCACTTTGACGGAAGTTCAATAAATCGTCAGCATAATTATAAATATAATAAAAGTTTGAGTGAAGCCTAATTTCAGGGTAGTAGTAAAATAAAAGGTATTATTTACAGTAACAGAATTTTTATTTAATGCAGATTTCGCACTATAGCTGATATTGTACAAAAAATTATAATATCGCATTTCATTCAATAGATGTTGACAGATATATACTCGTACAAGACAACTTTTCACACAGTTACAATCATAATCATTAAAACACAAACATTTTAATCATTTTTTTAACTAGTATCCCTCAACTTTTAAGTATTTCTCTTCGTTTATTACTAATTAATATTAATCAATTATGATACATTACAATAAATTGGGCCTACCTAGATTTACGTATGACAAATGCTTTGTTAAGGACAATATTACGTATTACATTCGTGAGCACATTCCCAAATTAATAAATAAACGATTTATTTTGCTGTGTTTCATTAAAATTAATTTGTATACAATCGAAAATAGTGAATCTAAAACAAGTGTATTAATTTTAATTTCCAATTCCCAATATATTCAATGATAAGAAGCTTTATAAATAACTCATTTACCATATTTACAATATCTTTAACAAACAGTAAAGGTTACAAGAAAACTTAGACGCAGATTCTTTCTTATATCGCGAATCGAATAAAAAAAATAGACATTTCAAATTAACGCCTGTGAGAAACAAGGAACTTTCTGAGGTAAATTGATTGTAAATTAACATAATGTTTAAATAGAAAATGATTTTGGCACTTTAATTCGTTGATAACTAAAAAGAAATCGAAAGAATCTCGGCCAAATTTTACTCGACTATCCTACATTAAGAAGACAAATTACGTATATGTTTATAGGAATCCAAAAATATTACTACTACAATATCTTATAATAAATTATAGTTATTACTTAATATAATTAGCTATTCGTATACTGGGCACAACTAGTTTTGATTCTTGTCATTTATAAGTGACTACAGGTAAGCTATTTCACTAAGAATAAGTTAAGCTATCGACTAATAAATGGAATATTTTTCATTCTAAAGCCTTTGCAATTACGTATATAGGTTACCTGGCGCGACATAAAAGTACTTTGCTGATAATTTTACTTAACAAGTGCTCTTAGAAAATAATAAAATAAAATCATTCTCGATAAATAATTCGAATTGTTTAACATAATTAAAAGTAAAGCTTGGCTTCTAATCAGAGAAATGTAACATTTGTTACTAGTATACACGAATCACACAAAAAACGGTCTCACCGCGAGCGGGTAAACCATATGCGATATGATTGGACCTTAAAAAAATAAATTTCCTAACGTAAATAATCGTTGCATCTATTTTATTCAATAGAAAATAAAGAATCCAAATTTTGTAATATTAATCGATCTGTCAAATACATAAATACCGCAAAACTTAATTTTAAATACATATTTTTTATATTTTATCGTTTAACTCGCCACTCGTTGCTCGTTTGCAGTGAAACAATTAAATAAATAAAATGAATTTAACATAGCCACGCCAGGAGATAACTATTTATAATGTCGCCACTTAGGCTCACTATTACGTATATTGTTTTTAAACGTATACGCGCATTGTACATCAGATTTCGATTACAAATTCATACTAGTATCAGTATTTACATAAGATATATTGTTTAATACGAACTATGCACTGGTTTACATTACCTAATGCCATGAGTATCATGCATCTTCACAAAAGCTTACATAATAAGCCTTATAGGCAATTCGATACAAATTCTTTGCCCCACTTCGATCGATGCTTCCCAACTTTGAATGTTAAGATAATCCTTCCTTTTAATAAACTTTTCAATTGTTTGTATCGTTTCAAGATTATTTTAAGTACAATCAATAGAAATATTATTCGTTATTAGGAAGGACATTTTAAATTTTTGCAACATATAAGCGGTTACATAATATTTGGACTATCATTTATGCTACACATGGCTGAGTGACAATAAGTTTAGAGATTTACTCGCATCGATCGAGCGTCGCGTTTTGGCAGATAAACTGCGATTCCCGGTGAGCGATAGTGGGGCACAATTCGCACGATAAATAAAAACACAATTCCATTTGAAGCTCCGGGCTGTGGCGCAGCGGCCGTGTGCCGTGTACCTCAGCAGGCGTTCAAGATTTATACAGGGAGATGCGGAACAATATATCACGGGGCAGAACAACGCGGGAACTCGACCTATTCCTAGTGTGGATCAGCCACCGTGCCGATGGAACCGATACCAGATTAGACGACTCGATAGAGCCGGCCTCGGCACTCCCTACTTCCCGCGCCGCCCACTCGTGTTGTGCCCCAAAACGGTTATCACTACGGTTACATGACTACGCCGCATTTTTCTTCGTCCGTTACACAACTTATTGACAGAAGCTAATTAATATTAATCGAAGCGTCTATTTAATATCATTTCCAGATTAACATAACGTATGCGTACATAACTCAAGCTAAGCGATAAATAAACGGAGTCCGAAACGTGTATTTTTCATACGAGCTTCATATAATTTATAGTCGACGATGATATCGCGACTGGTTCTTTTATTTGTGAAATAGTGATACGCGGAGTGTGCTCGGTAAGCGTTACTAACGGGAAATTTTGACAATAAATCTTCGGCAGTCGATTGCCTAAGCGTTCGTGTGGGCTGGCACAAAAATTTATTCGACATTCGACTTTGATATCTTGATCTCGCGACGTCAAACCGTGTCGGTTGAGTGGAGTAAATCAAGCGGCAATTCGACAATCCAAACAAAACACATTTTACTGCATACAAAATGTGGAAGATCTTGGAATGCGATCACGGAGCGCGCTCACTTAGACATTACACTCGACACTCGACACCTACCCTAGCATCGACTACGGTTTACACGCGACGACCACCTGGAACAAAAGGAAAAGCGAAATTAATTAAAATGCCAATTATAAAACAATAAAAAACAATAATTACAGCGTCACGAGGCCAAATAATTAAATCTCTCCGAAGCAACAAAGGCCAAAAATATTAGATGCTGAACTTATTTACATAACACCGGCTTTGTCTATTGTAACTGTAATTTTAATGAAATAAAGTAAAGCTGTAGACATAAATAATACCGTATTCATGTGAATACAGAACACGTGGATCGGAGATATATTCGCAGCGAATAGTAGCTTCTCGAATTTATTTAGAAATCTTAAGCGAGCTAGAATAATAACATCGTCTCGAAATACGTCGCTGTAAACAAGAACGGACTGAAATGCAAATAATTTCGCGCAAGCCCCATGGGTATGTAAAACAAACTCAGCATTCTAACAGCTCGGTATTATTTATCGCTCACGCTCACGGAAAGGTCGATTTTTTTTTTCAGTTTAAGTTAATTTCTAGCGTAATGCGTATTTGATAAAAGGCCGTATCTCTGGCAGGCAGGCTCCGACGAGCCGGCTCTGAAATTAAGATGTAACATGATGCGAGAACGAGCAAGAGCTGCTAGATTTATTGCTATGCCACTTTGCATATGCTGATTTACAAAGAGCGAGGACATCATACAGAGTAACGTTGGTGTGTTCAGATGCGACCCACTGCGACAGTTGGTTAACTTATGGAATTTCCATTGTTAGGAGTTAGCTATTCGCTGTTTATTCGTTAGCTGTCGTAATAAAACTTTTAATATAGGTAGGTAGAATAACGTGTATACACAATACACACGATACACAACATTGTGAGCAACCTAAACAACTTTGAGTATGTTATGAAATATATATGTAGGTAATGTTTTCTGAAGTGTGCCGAAGCATTTTACAAGCTTGTTAGATTATGACCTAATACGTGACAACTATGAAACTCGTGTCCAAAATCAGAACAATGAAAATACACAATTAGCTTATATAAATACGTTAATCGGTTAGCGTGCTAGTAATATCTTTCTATCCGTTTTTCATAAATAACGTTTTTATTTAGGTACTAAGTGATATGGGTTCTGAAACAGATGCTCTTTGTTTCTAACCGTGATTAAACCTAGTAGTAATTACATTTTTTTGCACTATACAAGCAGCAAATATTATTGACGACTATCTGATGTTAAATGAGCATAGATCATAGAGCCTTCGCATATCCTTTTTACATTCCACTATCCTGGATATAGGTAAATACGTATTTTGCACAACTGGGTTAGGTCTCGAGAATATTCCATTCAACTATTATACTTCGATACGAATTGAAATACGAATTTAGATAGGTAGGTATAGCTACGATCTCTTTAGATTAAAGAGAAACTTGAAAAATGTTAGTTAACGACAATGTTTTCTTCTGCACATAAATAATTGTAAATTCCGTCTTTAGTGATAAAAATTGTTATTATGAAGCCACTCTATATAAATCCCCATTGCTGACGCTCGCGAAACGTCGCGCGGGCGCGAGCAGGACGACTGTCTGCGATCCGCAGTCAGCAGAAAGAAACATAACACATTGCTATACTCGCCTTGAATCTAAGTATTGGACAAATAGGATTCTGGATTTAAAACTTAAAATAGCTTTTGGCTATGTCGAAGTTTTGAACAAAAACCCCTATTGGGATCTAAGAAGTATATTAATTTTATTTTCATGTTGAGGCTGGGTAGCCCAGGATTTTGAAAGTACTGCAATATAGTCAGTCATAAAGAATACAATATAATACAGACGTCACGTTTAAGTAATATCTTATATTCATATTTTCTCATTAGATGGTACCTACCTAGCTGCTTTAGCCACGAAAATATTGTCGAACTAATGAAACGATAGATTTCCAAAATGTTAATGCTGTACAAAGTTTGCTTTCACTCGCCTAACATACAATAACAAAGACGGTAATGGAATGACATGATTATTGCAAAAGATACAGTTTGGTGAAGACAAATGGTTATAATTTTTAAAAACGACTAACTACCTATTTGTAGCTACCTAAATTATTTTTCTTGTTTATTAGTTTTAAGTGCAACCGACGGTGTTACGAATATAAGTAAAAGCGTGAAAGCATGAATTTTATTAACATAACTCAAATTCCGTTCTAAAACGGACATAGTCTACGCCGCCAGTGACATAACAGTCGCAGGCAACCAAAGTGCGCGGTCGACAACCTCGGCGCTACATCCTGAATTCTATTCTATTTCGGCTGACCAGTACGAGTACAAGAACAATAGAAGAAGGGCAGGCAAGCGCTTCGTCAAGTGGGAGAGCCCATAAATTCTGTAGGACGCGCAATTTGTTGAATTACAGCATGCGCCAGCCAGCCACCGGGCCGACGCGAAATTAGCTCCCACAGAGATAAATTGACGGCGGCCCGCTAAATAAATTATTTGGGAAAACCGAGAAAAAACGGGCGTCTTCCCTTGATAAGGGTTGCGAGCATTCTACCGTGGAAATAATGAATATCGATCGCTTTATTGCGCAACTTTAACTGCGTTAGAGCGTCGCGTTTATTAAATATAACATCATCGTCAACCTTCCTTAGGGCTTTATAGATATGAAGTTTGAAAAACTCACTTTTTATTGATCGGTTTAAAAAGATCATATAGCACGTAATGTTATTTTTGATATTAACAATGATGTACCTGTATCTACTAAACTCTTTTTACTTTTCATACTAGTACTAGTTGGTAGTTTGTAGAGATACTTGTGATTAAAGCCCATATACAAAACTTCGTGTGTAAGTTTCTGTGACTTTTTTATTGTGTTGAAATGTTATTAAAACAAAATTAGCGTTCCGCATTTCCAATAAACTAATAAACACTAATCCCTAATGTTGTTGTTAATGACATAAAATTTTATTATCAACATTGTAAGATCTACAGCATGTTACTACATGCATTGATATTCAGATCGAGTAGAGATAAATAATTTCGCCCCAACGGAGCTTCATTTAAAGTGCATTGCAATCATTCAATTCTCGCTATCAATTACTCAATCGGAATAAAAAACATAAGGTGTCGTATCTTAAATCATTTGATTTGGAACCTGCTCCAGGAATTTAATCGATAAATTATCACAATTGAACATTAGGAGCTGTGAAATTTTTCTCACGATAAAAACGGTAGTCAAATTTTAACAAGCCGACAACCTTTTATTGTCGCCAAATGTGATCTCTCTCTTCTTATTTTTGAATGGATCTTTGATAATCTTTGAATGGAATTATTTTACAAGGAAATGTAGAATATTAGCTTATACAATACATAAGTATTACATTTAAATAGATGACTTGAACTTACATGAGAAATCTCGTAATTTTTTTGTCAATATTCACATTACAGTTTGATTATTAACCTTATAATTTACCTCATTTTAAAGTGAATATAGCCATATCGTGCATAAACTATAGGCATCTAAAGTACACAACAAACTTACTTAGGTATCTAATAGTTAGCCGATCATGGAATCAAATTGAAAATAATACATTTTAGTGATTCGTTAATACCTAGCACCTACTAAAGTAAAAGTAAAGTGCAAATATAACACAAGTAGGTATCAACTATTTTTACTACATGGTAATTATAAAGTATCGTAATGCAAGAAACTAGTCAGTTAAATTTATAAAATTATTATTCAATACATACTTATCATTGTGTCTTGAGCAACGGCTATTAACCTTGAGAGTGTTGTCTGTTTTAAACAGATGCAAGCGCGGGTTAGCTCTGTTTGTATGCTTATACAACGTACCTACTTAAGAGCGCACTACACTTCAGAATCGAATGAAGATGCGAGGTTTCTTTAGAGAGTTTAGAGTATGCTATTGGAACGAAGTTTATAAACTTGCCACGTATGGACAAAACCAATACCCATCTAGTGTTCTTTAAAACAAAGTATATCATATACCATTATTAAAAAAGCTGGCAGTTTAATGGGCATTTTTTATCATATGAAAAAAATGCATTAAATTTATGCCACTTACAGTTTTCAACACCTTGCCTTAAATATTGTAATTAACTGCCACGAATTATTAAATTCATTTGACAAAATATAAATTTGCAAGGTCTACGTTACTTTCTATCACAAAGGGTTACGGTACCCTTTCTTTCAACGAGATTAATCTTAGTTGTATATTCGAGATTGAACCGGCAATAAGAAAGACATATAGGTGGGCTTACGGCGGGGTGCGAGTGGCGAATTGTCTCAGATTCACCCTCTCGCCAAGGATTTTATTACATTCGTTAACGCATATTAGATTAACGTGTAAATACTTTTAATTAGTATGTTAATCGCACAGCTTATTCCTTCAAACGTTGATCAAAAACAACTAAGGCACACGCTTATCTTTTTTAAATTATGGTTTGTTTAAAGCAAGTATTAAAATTTTTTTAAAGCAAGTATAAAAAAAAATTAAATGTCGCTCTGGTCGTACCGTCACAGGACTATTTCTTACTTTTATAATAAAATTTGGAAGCCATTTTTAAATCAAGCACGCGGCCCCACCCCGTGCCACCCCGCATACCTATACGGCTATCAATCCATCCCCACTCGACGCATGCGGGACCCTACCTGACGTACGGAACCCTACAAGTGAACGCCATTACTATTATCATGTGATATTGGACTTTTTTTTCTTCAAGTTGATTGATGATGTTATTAAAATTTGTTAAAGACACGGAATCATGAGATGAACATTTTAATTTTGAATTTGGTAATTTTATTAGTGATCTCAATATCTTCTTAAAATATATTGTATCATTAATATTAGCCATTAAGTAACAATTTCGCAATATTATTCAGACACCGACAACATTATGGTTATCAAAAGGAGTATATTTAGGTATGGGTGAGATTTACGTGAGATGTCATAAATTAATTAATAATTAAAAGAAACTGCTTATTAATTAGCTTTTCCCTAAATACATTTTTATTCAAGAAATTATAGCAGTTTGAATAAACCCTCCAATAGGTAGAAATTCGATTCATGTTAAAATATTAATCAAATAAATAGAAAAATATCCTTCCGCCTTCATTTTATTAAATGTAATTTTAAGGTAGTAGAGAAGGCACGCGACAAAGCTATCAATCAGCTGACGGATACGGTTGCTGCTATCAAACAGAATATTTTCATTTTGTATACGAAGTAAACGTTGATAATTCGACGTCACAGACAAGCACTTATGGTAATCCTGATGTTCTAAATAGATAATAGATAATAGACACTTATCAAAAATGCCTGTCTTAAGTTTCTAGCCCACGGAAAATGCTTGCATTCCAAAAAGTTTAGTTTCAATCGTTTAAGTCAAATAACTTTTACTGCAATAGAGTTGATTAATCTTTTCCAAAAGAAAACATAGCTTAACAACAAGTTACCGGTACTAACAAACGTAGCACAGACGGTAAAGTATAGGGATGTATTGAAATTCTTCAACTTCGCCACCTGTCCTGTGGTATAACATATGGTAAAGTATCAAAGATGAACAAAACCTGTAATCATCCTTTATTTGAATTTTAAAATTTAAATAGCCAAAACAAGCAGGATAATCGCAAGTGATTTTGGAGTAGCCGTTTGTCGTTATTAAATCTCTCGTTATTATTTTAACAACAGTACGTACCTACATATGACCTGCTCAGCCTGAGCAAGGAGGATATGACTCAGTTGACCTTAGTTAGCTGGAACTACCTAGTTTACGATATATTTTCTGTTAGATAGTAGGTACTATGAATCACAGTACTGTGAATATATGTGCAAAATATTTATATTAAAAAGGGTACAGAAAAGGCTTTCCGCGTTGAATTTCGATCCGCCCCCGCTCGGCACATTAATCAGGATTTTGGACGGGCGAAGCTAAAATTTTGAGCGGTTTAAGCTGGGCGTAAATTTCGCGAAACATGACACAATGGAAAAAATCCGACCGAAAGTTACCTACTTCAAATATTTGGCTTGCACTCGTAACGCATTTAATAAATGTTTTAGGAAAAATATTTGATGTAGGTTTAGGTAAAGGTGGCTCCGGTTAAAATTTGGAAAATAAAAGCTTAAAATGCCAGAAATATGTCCATGTGCTAAAAGGCTCGTAACATAGTTATATTAATATTTTAATGGTGTTCGTTTTATTTATACTTCAAAGCTACAATTGAGAGAAATATGTATGTACATTATGTATGTACATTATGTAGTTGTGGTTAGCATTTGGTGGATCAAATATACGCCATCAATTAGCTATAGGTACGAGTAATATAGCAAATCTTATTAAGTTCGCATGTGGAGTTAAGCTAACTATTGGTGAGAAACTAGTGCCTAATAGTTCCCAGAAACTCTTACGAGGAAGCTCATAAAAGTATAGACAAGCACGAACCATCCGCCCCCTCTGTCGACACATGTGTTTCGAGAACTATTTTTTAAACTCTCAAGCTGTTAGCAGACGCACGGTCGTTTGTCGCCATAGTGAACTTTCACACTGAACAGATTAATTTTATTTTAGGACACGGCTAATACGACGAACGCACGGCCTAATCTTTTTTTCTTTCTTTTTCCTCGCTATTTATTTCCGTAACACTTAGTAATGTGTCACCATTAGACCGACTATGTGAGGACTCGGCAGAGGACTATTTTCGGTTCAAACATTAGGTTAATTCCTACGTGGACTCGGAATTGCCTATCTACTGGCAAAATTACTCTAGATTTACCGTATATACGGTTACAGTTTCGGATATAAACGGGATAATAAGAACTGCGAACTTATATTAAAACTCTTGTATTATTATTAATGTAAAGACTATATTTTGCTGTTATTATAAAGGATTTAGCTATTGAAATTGAAAAGAAAAAAAGGAATGCCTATAAGCAAAGCCTAATTAAATTTTAATACATTTTTATTTATACTTATAGCGAATATAAAATTAAGTTTCGCAAAAATACAAGCAATGGGAGAAACAAATGAACAACAGTCTGCGTCAGTAGTCAATTTCGATGCAAACATTATACATTAAACATGACTGTTAAGATCACCGTGACATGGGTTGTATTAGATTTTCTCGAAAACAAACAATATACTACGTAAATTTTCAGAAGTACATTAACCGTCGACACAATGGAGAAGAATATTTAACTGTACGCCGACTTGAATTATTGTTCCGTGCTTGAAAGCGTATAAAGAAAAAAACATTCGAAAAATATTTTGTTGCCAAATATTGAAACGAGAAAAACTATTTAATCCGAAAACTTTTGTAGGTTGGTACGGCGGTATAAATCAGCGAGTTGTCGGCGTCGATGCCAAGGAAATAAGATGAGATTGAGTTGGCAACACTGCAATTTATACAGCGGCTTCGTATGCATAATCTCATAGTTGGTGTACATTGTTGATACCATCGCGACCCGAGGTGTGTAGCCACTATTCATTATATGGATAATTTGTTACTTACCTACTTAAAATACACTACTACATAATGAATGTATTTATATAAACACTTTTAACAGTTCAATTTGGATAAATAGCAGCTACACTTAGAGCTCTTTTGGTGCCAACTGAAACATTTTTTGAAAATCCTATTAAACTCACCGAAGATTTATGTGTGGTTTTAATACCAATTCTCTCGATAATTTATTTAGTTCAAGCAAATACGTTGTCAATATGTTTTCTATGCACTTATGATTTGTTTATACTCATAGAGTTTAAAATAAATAAAGTGTTGATATAATTATATTGCACTGAATATTTAGAATGTGTTTCTATACAAGAACATAATATAATCCTTCAAGAGAATATTTAGGAGGGAAAAAATAAACAATTTCTCGGAGAGCAGATTACTCCTGGGACGTGATCTTTATTGCCACGAATCACGTGATCTCACAATAAACTATTTTTCATCACGGTTATTTAGTGAAGCGCTGTGTTCACACTTTTTATTTTTTTCCCTCCATTTCCTAAGAAAAATAACAATCGTGACCATAGATCACCTTCAGAGGAGCTCGTTACCGAAATCACGTTTATCATAGATCACATTTGTCTAAGGCTTTGGCTATTGAAGGAAACTAAAAGATACTAACTCCGATCGTTATTGCAATTCAATTCGAGCTCTTTTATTAGGAGGGAAGAGACGATTTTTTTATGGCGTACCTAAAGCATTAGAGCGAAATTATAAGAAAGGCACTGTAGAAGAGTCGCGAGCCACACACGACGACGAACGAGCGAAGCCGGGACACGGGCTGAGTTATGTGACCGCGATATATAATATTTATGAAATATGCTTTATAGTTCGTAAAACCTAGCCGGGTTTCTGGAGATAGGTAAAGAATTGTCTCCTAAAATTATAGTCGTAGCGGTTTAAGGGCGTCCTTAAGCATTACACGAAAAAATATGTGCCTGTGTTTAAGAATAATCTTATGTTACGAGTTTACCATATACATGCGTACAGTTACCTCTATCGCGTAGGGGGTAGGTAAAGATATTAATCTT
>DWQT01001780.1:0-15712 GCA_018244895.1 Myscelus amystis hages
AAACACGGTACATATACAGAAATAACATTTTTCACAAGTTTTGTCTGTGTTTGTCTGTGTGTTTGTTCCGGCTAAACTCTGGAACGGCCGGACCGATTTTGACGGGACTTTCACTGGCAGATAGCTGATGTGATGAGACGTAACTTAGGCTGCTTTTATTACAAAATGTTAACAATTATTTTTTTTAATTCAAACGCCGACGTAGCCATATAACACTGTGACTTATTTTGCATGAAATAAAAATAAACTTCATTGTTATTATAATACATATCGTATTAAAGTTTGCCATTAACGGGTAACGGGTTGCCACTACCGCCATTAACGGGTACGGAGTTTGTACACAAAAATTGTGTGCATTTCGAGTCGTTTATTATTATACACGTGGCGTGTTACCCGCCGCTTGGAAACTTGTTATAACAAGCTCTGCAAGCGTTTCTACGTTAATACATGGATGCAGAAAGGCGGTAATGAGAGTTGGGAGAGAAATTCGAAAAAAGAAAACTATTTTCACCCGACTGTATCAAAAGAAAGGTTCGGTGTTTCAAATGTATGCAAGTATTTTTTAATATGTACGCATTTCTTTATTTTTCTTCTTCACCAGCTGTTATAGTTTACTGCTTTGAAATTCAGTCTCCCTCCCGGGAGGACTGGGTTCAAATCCTGACACGCACCTTTGATATGTTATTTGCATTTTGAAATGGAACTTAAAGTTAAATATCAGACGCTAGCGTACAAGAAACATCAAAACTATAAAACCAACAAATTAAGCCTTAAACATTGAATATTAATAAAAGGCAAGCATTGCGAAAATTTAAAATTGCGCAATTCAATTCATTTTCCGAATACGTCACCAAGAATTCGCAGCGTACTGTTAACACTTTGGGGCATTGCACGAGCAATTGCAAACTCGAATGAGCGTTTATTTAACGCGAAATGTACCAATTCCTATACAAAGTCGCTGCTTCGCTTTAAAATACAATAAACATTGATTTAATTGTTGTTCGCAGCGAGCGTGCAAGAAATGGAAGTCGGATCAGATCTCCGATGGTCGCGATACGTCGCGCGGGCACGAGACTTATGATTGATGGTCGATATTAACAAATCGAATTAATACGTGAACCGATTCGGGGACGATAAATAATTTATTTCTATCACAATGCCGGATGCCGTCGAGGCCGACGTTAGGGTGCGTGTACGCTGGCCGTTAAAACCGCCGTGCCTTACAAACAATACACAGTAAATAAATAATTGTAAAAAAATTACCACTGATATGGAAGAGAGGTTCATTCTAACACAGGCCTTGATTTGCTTAAACGGATGTAACGGTCACTTGTTAGTACACACGGTTATGTTTATGCAATAAAATTCTTTAATTCTTTAATTTTTTAAATCTCTTATTACCAACGCGTATGTAGATACACATACCTATTGTTACGACTATTTTTAAGTTTCTGATTCACTAATATCGTTGCTTATAATTCAATCAAAGCTTACGGCTTTGGTCAACGTATTTAAATCGAATCGCAGATTTTCTATACGATGATCAGATCAAGATTACGTTCAATATACGAGTGTACAAAAAAATGAAACGAAAAGGCACTCTATACAGATAGAAAAAAAAGAAAAGTGAAGATAAATACTTGTCATTAGAAAAAATTTCAAACCGCTTAAAGTCTGGTCAATTTTGTATTTATCAAAACACTAGCGGCCAAGTACGCTGTGAAAACGCCCGGTGTGGACACAGCCTAAGATGATTTCGAGACGATTTTGTGGCAAATTTCTCAGTCTAGACAAAGGACACCGTCACGATATTATGTTTTTCTATATCAATTCAATATCATATTAAATAGTTCGGCAAAATTGTAAAGACAAAATATCATCTCATCTTTCGGAGATCAGATTCGATTTTATCAGCTTTTGGCCAGCTTTTGCCGGCGGCTTTGCTTGCACACCAATTGCAATTCCAAAGACCAATAATCGCTTTTTAATTGCAATAAAGAGGGTAAGTCTAAAATTTCGGGTATGTAACTTCTGAGCTAACGAAAATTCATACGATCTATGGAGAAATGGAGAAGATGAGGAAGGTGGAGAAGGACTATGGTTCTCACGATGTTACCCTTCGTTGTGATGTTCCTTGCCAATTGTAGGACAACGCGCGCCCAGCAGTGGGACTCGGAACGAGTCACACCCAGCCAAAAACGGTTAAATTGCAATTAGAGCATTTCTTGCGCGCGGAAAAAGCGCGAAAGCCAACAAAGAAATTCCCCAACAGTCAACTGCGGTTTCCTCTTAATTGCAATCTTTTAACGAATTCAAAAGTGTGTCGAGCGCGTTTCGAGAATGGAGTGCTGCGTTTAAGAAATATCGCAAAGCGGAAACATTTTCAAACGTTTCCGTTGTAAACAGCAATATTTTTTTAAATATTTACCGTCTTTTTACAAGTTACATAATGAATACTAGTTCAAACTGTGGATATATTTCATATCTCATTCTATTCGTTGATTTGTAAAAGAACTCGTTAATTTTGTTGCATTGTCTGAAACTTGCAATTACATCCATCATCAATTAGATTCAATTTTCAAAAGATAGCAAAAAATCACGAAAGAAATTTAATACACTTAGAAGATCCAAATTGTAACTTAAAGGAGCTTCACACAATCCGTAATAATCATTTTGTTATTATATTTTCGTATTTCGAACGGTCTCAATCTGAGTAACTTCAGAAGGTACCTAGTTATTTTAATTGATAGTATTCATAGACATCTATAGATTAATGAAAGCATTTCAAATGTCACTTCACTGGATATAGCTAACAAAATTTACTATCCACACAAAACTCCGTTGCCATTTTTATATCAGTGTCCACATCAGTTAGTCACATTGTACAATATGTCAAAGAAGTTTCCGTCTAAAAGCTTTTGGAATACCAACAATTTACATAGAACCGGATCAGTTGGAAACGAACGTAATAAATTGACATCCAGATTGGCGCGCGCAATAGAGACCCCGTTGTTTTATGGACGTTCGCCGAAATAGAGTTCTAAAAACATAGATAGCAAGTGCACACGAAATTCCCCCGTTTCGTTCGCTATGACAGCGGGTGAAAAAATACGACTAACGTCCGCTAAGACAATGTTCGTCGGTCAGCGTCCATTGCGGACTGAGTGGGGTGGCTACAAATGCGACGATCGAAAACCAGCAATGGATTATGCAAGTAATGTACGAGGTGGCGGAAACGTCTAATGTTTAATTTATGAGTACAGGATCGCACTGCAGGACACAAAAGATCGCATTCAAATAACAAGGGCTGGGCGTAGGATGACCATGCTTTATCGAGACTTAGCTCTGGATGCTCAAATGTTAATGTTAACTGGAGTCTTTATAACCTTTTTTATACTTACACCGGTTCATTGCTTTTTACACTTGTTTAAAATATTATATATATAGTGCTCATGTAACTGACAATTTTGTCTAAATGAGACTAAGAAATTGAAAACAAATGGATAATTTCATCTGTTATGCAATTTATCTAAAAGATTTATTCTTTAAAGAGAGGTCAGGGAAGTCTTTTTAATCACTTCTTTTTAGTTTTCATTAGAGCGATTCCATAAACCAAATTAAAGCATACATTTCTATAGAGGCCGAACACACAAAAATCAAACGTGCTCATCACACAAACGTTTGTGTTGGCTGGGAATCAAACACACAATTTGTAGTTGGCGTTTAGGTTCGCTAACCACCGGACCAAGAGAGCAGTTAGTAAGTGATGTATTGTTAGTGTGTAAAACAGTCGATTTTGACGTTTGAAGCACTTGTCCTGATTAGAGCCAAAAGCGTGGAGTCAGCGGGGGTCGCAGGGGTCGGATCGGTAGCGAAGATGACGCGATACGCCGCCGCGTCGTGGCAAAGGGCGCTGCAGCACTGAGGGCCATTGTCTGATAGCCGAGGAATACCGATGGTTACATGGTTTTTTTTTTAACAAAACGTGTGTACACCGAGTAACGTTTTTCCCTCTTTGTTCTATCACTTTTTGCTCTTCGAAACATGCATTGCCAATTGCATGCTACAGATTTAGAAATCATTGACGAATTAAACCCAGGTGTCTGTAGTGACACGCGGGGAACCTTTCGAAGGTTTCCCCGTTAGCAAAATAAAACAAGGCTAACATTGATAACTAACATATTTGCCGCTTTTCATTGAATATCTATAAATATAATATTTTTTATTTATTTATTTATTTATTTATAATAATAACAGAAACTACCTCTAACTTTACTTTATTGAAGTTGTGTCTTACGTTTACTTGTCCCTCTTTCTCGTGGAAACGGAATAATTGGTCGATGTGATTTTCAGTACAGAGGTAGTTGAAGGTCTGGATAGTGTCATAAGCTACATTTTTTCTTGGAAATCATCTCATTTTCTCGTGACTACCAATTGAAAACAAATAAACGCTATAGATGGCGTTAGGGGGCAAATCTTATTTGACCGCGCGGGCTAAGCCTCGGATACCGGATTGTTAATTTATTAATTTTATGTATTTTATTCAAAAATGTAGTACACTGGAATATCAAAACAAACATACACATCAAATATTGTCCTTAGGTACTACTTACCTATAGAGATCCTATAGCTATACTTAAACAAATTTATGACTTATATGTACTATTATCTAAATATGTTAAGCATGCCAGAACATTCACAATTATAGTCGTCACTAACACCGCAGAAGGCGAAATGTACAATCATTTACAAAAGTGCACACTGAAATATTAATTTATATCGCGGGATAAAAATTGTTTTTCTTCACTGCATCACGATTCGAACTCGATACCGGCCGGTACCGCGAACGCCACTGGCGCTACCTATACATCATCCTGTCTCATTAAGACGTTATTTGACACAAAAAAATGAAGTTTAAGTGAAGCCATCTTAACATTTACATTGTCTTCGGCCACCGAAATCAATATACAACACATTACTTAAGGTCATTTATAAAAATATGATACGTACGAACGGACAGAAATATCATCTTTTTTCATGGGAAATTATTATCTTTATCTTTGGAGTGCTTTAATGAACTAAACTCATAAGAACATCGAATTGACAATTGCGACAACATCCATCTGATTATGATTAATTGCCTGTATTTTGGTAACTAAGCAACTGATGAAATAAAACATTTATATAGATAGTATTATTAAACTCAGATTTGGAACAAACAAAGATGCCAGACCCGTGACCAGCAGTGGGACTAAAAAGTTTGCAACCAATCACAAGGTTAATCTGTAACCTTCATCATAAAATACCCCTCCAACAGACGAACTATAAATGAGTTGAGAAAAAAATGTTAACATACATATAAACAACCTATAAATTTATAAGTACTCCGCAAAGTAATAGATTTTTATCTACCAAGCCATATATCAATATGTGCTTTCGCGAAAATCGTTTCACTAGACCGAAGACGACAATGTTTTTACGAACACACAAACACACAAATCATGATTATCTTTGAACAGGAGACAAATGATTGATCACCATGGAATGCTATTACGAAACGATGGTGCGATGGAGAAAAGGAGAATCGACTCTATGTCCTTATAATAGAATTCAATTTTCAAGTGCGCGATCGAGTGCATTTGGCAAATATGGTACAAAAAGTTATGAAATATGACGTAGGTCAGTCTTAAATGACTTCAATGGGCTCGTCTATAAGAAAAACTGAATATTTGATAACAATCCTTCAGAAATCAATAGTTGAGTGCAATAAGAAAGTTCTACATCCGATCACGATATTTGATCCATTTTCAATTAGTCGATTAACTCAAGCCTATTTATTTCGATCCATTTTTATATCAGGTTTTAATAGTCCACACTTTATAATAGTTTACATTCCTGTCTCACTATGTAAATTCCATTATCTAAGACCTTAGAAACTTATCTAAGACCTTAAAAACGGTTCTGGAGAATTATAAGGCGCGTAGGTTTTCTCACGACATTTTCCTTCAGCGTTATAGCGAATGATGCTTGACCGAATAAAAATTACGCATAGGTATGCAATGTCAGAGATTACACATGCTATGTTAGACCGCAGACACCCGACACGGAAGGCTGATATCTAAAACAATAAAGTAACTAAGCACTAGGATTTTATAAGTTTATGAATTGGTTCTAAGTTATATCTGTCTTTGTCAGGAATATTTCAGTGGGCATCCTTATCCTTGGTAGACTATTGCGTATCCGTATAACATCATGATCGTACTGCTGCTTAGCCGCAAAAGGTTCAATCAATCACCCTTTAAATTAAACTTATCGAGAACCGTTTGTATAATCGACCGTTTGAAATAATGGAACATCTTTCAACCCTTTCACTAATGCACTTTATGACATGGGTCTCCTTAATGGAAGGGGTTAAGTAGTCTTTTTATGCTCGTTCCAAAATGTTCAAGATTTCTCTGGATTTCTTCCTTCATTATTACAGCAATAGATTAAGCTTTGTCATCACAACTCATCACAGCATGTGCCCAAGTATTTTGCGAAGTAAGAATTCAAGAATTGAAACGAGAATTACACGCTGCAAAGAGATAATGAGTAACATACAATTTAGTTAACAAATTTAAACACCTCTAAACCAATGACTTACAGCTACGTACTTTGCAAGGTAACATCCTTATACATAAAGACCTGATGTTACTGATTCTCCATTCTTTGTTTGTAGTAGGGGAATCCCGGGATAGAGCTTAGAGCATGAGGAGGTTTAGATGTCCTAGGAACGTGATCATTGCCTCCAGAACGTTCTGCCAGGATATCAGTTGACAAGAAAATAAGCATGATTCTGCTTTAAATATCAATGAGACGATGTAAAAATGACTTACGGTTGATGAAATTATATTTGTTCCAAAATCGAATTAATTCTATGTATAAATGTGGGTAGATAAAGAAATTACCAACGTATGTATACGCCAATATCCTTTGATATTTGCACAAGCCCGCGTGTCATCCTGCCGACCTGTGTGGTCCCATTGGACGACCTATAAAAACTCATCGATTCGCTTTTTATTCAAAAACAAATATACGTTTGCCGGTAACGAAATAAAAATTGAACAGAATTCAACCTTATCACAACTACTAATAGAGACCGGCCGTGTTTGATCGAGCGTAAAGATAATACACGGGTACAGTCGCCAAAAAAAGTAGTATAATTGCTATAGGATCTGTCAATGCGGAATGATTTCGTCGCAACAGATATCTTAAATTAATTGCCGGTGAAAATAAAAGGGTATTGGGACAAATAAATCCGCCGAGATTTATACTGGTTCGGGGAAAAAAGACCGCCCCGGTCGATCGCAGTGGGTGACGCGCTTGGCAGGTGGGGACGACGGGCGAATCCTGATTGAGAGGCATTTTTGCTGGCGGTACCGAGAGTTTTCGGGAGATAATAACCTAAACCCGATACGGCAGCGTAAAAAGCGTACCACGGTAATAAGTAAGAGCTAATTAATATTCAATTTACGAGCACGGCGTAAAGACTGGTAAAAAATGGAATACGCATTGCAAAGGGAGATGCATTATGAAGAAAAGACGATGACATTTTGCAGTTTGATTTTTTTCTTTGATTTTGGAAGTTTGCGTCATTCTGATAGTGAGTTTCTATGGCATATGCAATCTTCATAAATTAGCATTCTTTAGCAGCATTCTTTTTGTATCTACGAATATTTATGTACCCCCACATGAAGCTGCAAATTAATTCGATATAGTAACCTGCTCAGTCAATTCCATGTGTACGTGATTAGTATTGTACCTGTTATGACTTTTTTGGTTGACAATTACAAAATCCAGAAGCACGGTAATCAAGATGGCGACGACGCATGGAAGAAGACATTGCGAGAATATTCGAGAAAGAAAAATGGCGGATAAGTTTTTATACTTGTGATCATCTGGATATAATAAACTAGTGTTGCAAGTGGAAATGGAGTTTTACTACATGTGTCTAAGCGTTTTTTCGCCGCCACATACCATCAATACTACAGCCTACTAGAGACAGAGCACCGTATAACTGTGCGAGCGAGCGTAGTAAATATTTATTATTACTGCAATAATTTTCTCTTGTTTTTCACCCTCACCGCAATCGTCCTACACAGCGACATACGTGTTGAAACGTTAATAAAGCGCTGTATTTTTCAAGTGTGTTCGTACCGTGATTATGATGACGACGGCTGTATTTTGAACCTTATGACGGGTGGACAAGGGCGCGGCGCAATCTCGGCGTGTACTGAAACGCACGGTTCTCATCGTTAGGCGGCTCACACACGGTCCGGCCCCAAGTGACGGAGCGCGCGCTAACTGAGTTTTTGCCGTGAAACGCACCGCGCATACGCCACTGATTGGACACAGATCGAACGTTGCCGCAGACGATCCGATTACTTATGCCGTTATCATTAGGTAGTTATTAAACACAAAGAACAAATAACAAACAAGCCCCAAAGGGCTCTCAAATTTAAATAAAAACGAGTAACATTTAAACAAACCACAGTATATACATAACCCGCACTTTCATGTGGTTGATATCGTGAGGACCAAAGCAAGAAATGTACGCCAAAAACAATTTTTTTTTCAAATACTTACAAATAATTTATTTCTTTATATTAAGACTGTTTCCGTATTCTTTTATACCGGGCTGTATACCGTATTTCAAAGGAACTGTTTCCTTATCTGTTCCTGTGTAAACGAATTTAGTAATAAATATCACTTTATTGATTGTACACTGCTTTAATATACCATACGAAACTAAGGCATAAAACTCCTATAAATATATACCCACCCTTCTATGTGCTATTTCCTCTATGCGCTGTATATGTCCCTTATACCTTTGTTAGGGCTCGTCACGGGCGGTAATCGAGCGTGTCTTTACTATTTCACCGCTAATTGCTCTTCCCACGGTGGAGAATAGTCCCTTGAAACGTTCGCGCGATTTCTAGATAAACTGTCACAGTTCATACCGCGGCGTCGATGCGAGGACCTATGGCAAAACCATCTGTCAACTTTAGAGAAAGCAGTGAGACTACTGCTGACTGATTTATCTTGGTCGTTTCCGAGTTTCCTTAGTCTTGTTGATGTTAAAAATACTATTAATTATAAAGCGAATGTTCACTACGACCTTTTTTTCCTTTGAGGCGGTTCTACAATCCGCAGCCAAATTTGTCAAATACGTGTTAAAATTGAAAACCGTTAATACTTTGGTTTGACTCAAGTCAAATATACAATCTCTTTGAAGGTAATGTAAAGAATCAAATGGTAAAGAAAATGATAGACACCGGCTTAGTTCACAAACTACGAATGTTAATAATGAAGAACCAAGCAAAGATAAGAGAGAGGATAAGTTTGCAAATAAATCGGTAGTTTTCAAAATGAATGTGCCGCATAATTAGTCCATCGCAGGTTAAATGGTTGGACTCCTTACACATATGATACTAGCGAGTACTACTAGTATATACGCTAGTGACACGTGATCAATATCGCTCACGATGGGAGTAAACCACGAGTTGGAATACAATGGGATATCGGATCCCGATAATTTTGAGATAAGGATCGCACGTACCAACATATTAGTATAAGACTATTTGTAAGTTACTAACTATACTTCATAATATATGAGAGCAAATGTAACATTTTAATGGTGATTACGCTTCCCATAAATGCGGACTTTTGTTTTTGCGGTGGAGACTCGAGTTTAAAAGTATCTATGATGAGGATGTGACAGTAAATTACGAAAATAAATACACTAATTATGAGCATATTACACGATTAGGATACAAAAAATTGTGAAATCGCAAAATTAGAGGAGACAGGATCCGAATAAGATGTGTTAAAAAATATACCAAAATCTTCAATTGAAGACCATACAAAACAACGCACATCGTATCTTCACGGCCGGGTGTAAATTTTTAATACCACAATAAATTGTACAATTTATTTGCACAGTCGCATACTTCAAAAAACTAAATACAGCCCACGGGAATCTCTTGAGTATCGATAATGACAATTTGGCGCCATTAACGAGACAGCTTTTCATGTTGAGACAATTTTCTTTTTTATCAATTCGTTGTGTCCAGTTCGCCGATAGCTCCGATACAGATCGCTGATGATAACCAGGGTTGGCGCCACGAAGAAATGGATTTGATGCAGAAATTTCCAAAACACTCCTAACCTACTTAGCAATAAGAACTGTTTAGAAACGAAATATTCCATCTCTTCGTTTATCTATTTCTACATTATACCCTGAGATGACTAAATTTTTTTGGTCGGCGTTTTTTGGCATAAGTTTTCGATATTTTCGCCAGCTATTTTCTTAGTATCTATATTCTTACATTCTTACATTTACTATAACTTTCTGTTTCCAGTACTGACAGAAGTCTCCTCTCACAGTGAGATGTTTTCAGATCTTAGTCCATCACATTGGCTATACTTAACCAATGTTTTCTGGTTTGGAAGACTTACCACGCCTCTGAAAATGTTATATATTTCATAACAAACTATAAGATGTTCAGGTTTAACGTCGGTTCCCGTCAACAATAGAAAAAAGGAAAATTTTAATGTTGAGCTCTAAAAGCACAAAGCGCATGGCACGAATACAAGGGGGAAATTAAAACTGTTCGTAAGCCCTGATAATAACACGCCATGGTAATAAGATTCGCTTTCGAACCACGTACGACAATAACCATCAAACGGCAACTCCGCTTGAAGATTTGAACATCGCGCAAGAATCGAACGCGAAAAACGCACGCGCCGCTAAAACGAACGACGCTAAGAAGTCCACGGCGACAATCGCTAAAAATACCCGAGTCCAGAATGTTCCAATTGCATTCGATACAATTATTTCAATAAATGCCATACAATTGCTGCTTTATAAAGACGGACTTTAAAATGATGTAACATTTGACGAATATACGACGGCACTTTCAAGACAAACGTGGACCTAGACAACCTCCCATTAGCAAAACCTAGATTCGCAATCAAATACCAATCGATCACATAAAAGAATGAATAGAATTAGCTATCCTGAGTAAATTGAGCTATGTTAATTGGTGAAAACAGTGAAATAAAACATTGCAAGAAAACCTATATCTCCAACTGCACGAGAGAGTGAAGCACAGCCCAAGAGCAGGAGAAAAAAGGAATGCAGGTGTAAAGCAGCAGAAATATTTGCAACAGTTGAGTGTACGCAAGCGATTCTTGGACAGAACCTTGAAACGCAAGTAAGAGAAGAATTTCCTATTCCACGAACATTGTTGGACACAAGAAACATTTCGCCGTGTAAAGAAGGTGTGCGCGGAATCGAGAATCATCTGGGACGTTTCAAATCATTGGTGAAATATTTAACACACATTGCACATTCGCAATTAGAAGTGAAACAAAGGAGAGCAAAAAAATATTATTCAATTTATCATCAAACTAACTTTGTATACAAAAAGCAGTGAGGTAGCGTTTTACTCGAAATAGCGCTAGGGTTCCGTGGAACAGCTCTATCAATTAATTCTTTGGATTGTAATCGACTGAAATTAAATGTTTAAAATATGGAGGATGTTTGATCTTTTAATTGTATGACAGCCGAACAATTGGCCTCGATCACGCCTGACGAAACCCGAAGATGCCTAGAGAAAAGCCTTTCCGCCTATGCTTTCTTTATTTTTAATTTATCATTGAGTGTCTCCTTCTTCTAGTGGTTAGAGTCCTTAACAACTAGAACATGTATTGAGCAATTTCATTTGTTCTGTATCTGGTTGTTAATTCAATGCTAGTCAGATAAGTGAAGATGTTACACTTTAATGTTGTCTGAAAATAATCTGATTTTTTTTTCAGCAAATTTCAGATATTTGTTGCGCCAAAGGAACCCTAGAAGTCGATTGTGTGATTATCAAAAAGCCATAAAACGAGATACAGAAATGCCAACACGCCGCGCCAACAAGCGAAACACAGGTTTCCCTCAAACTAGCAAAAACTATTTAGAACATGTACCTAACGCGTCCGGACTTGTCCGCCATTTTTTTCCAGCCTCCAGATGCCTGTCACTTATTCATGAACGGTTCTAAATTATGGCATAAAATGGATTCAACGGTAAAAATAGGCGATCGAGAATATTAAATTTTTTGAAACAGGCAATAGAGAAATTGATTATTTTTAAACAGGCAATAGTTTTTTTTTTTTAAATAGGCTATTAAGAAATTAGTCTTTTTTAAGTAGGGAATCGAAAAATTGATAGACATCGAATCGACAGGCAAACATTTTAAAAAGCTTTGTTTGTTTTTTGGTATGAGGTAAATAACTAATAGCGCTCGAGAGAATATTTCCATAACCAATCTCCCCCAAACAATGCCTTATTATTTCCCTATTTTTATTATTTTATATTAAATGCTTCATCCATATACACACATAATAACACGAAACGAAGTAATTTATAGATGTTTTATGCAACTTCCATTCGTAAGTAACTCGTCATTGAGAAAATCGCCCATTCGTGCTGGCGGAATGTGGCAGGATCAAATATTCGACACGAATAGCGAATTCTCCTACAACATAAATTGCACCGCTCCACATAATATCGTCTCAATATTGGCGGATACTGGAATATTGCTCGAGATACCTACGCTGTGCGGAGTCGCAACGCTTTGACTGCAAGACGAAACTTATTGGAACATTCAAATATGAGAAATCTTTTAATGTAATAATAATATCTTAGGACAATTCCATACACGGCTATCTGATTCTCACAAATGTCTGTCCTGGGTGGGAATCAAATCCACAACCTCCGGTTTCACAGCCAGTGCCTAACCACTCGACCACGAGACCAGTCAATGTATTTCAGTCTAATTTTATGCTTCGATTTTTCATATTACGAATTTCATTTTGATTCTCTTCAAATTAGTAAAGTTAGTTTTAAAGAACATTTTGAACTGCCTTTCGTTCTTCCGACGAGGTTTAACGATAAGAACCGGAATCGACATCGAAATCCCCTGCTGGGCAAACGACCAGCGCCCAACGCTGGGACATGAAAAACGCTAACCATTAATAAGTTACATACAAGGAGATAAAAAAGTGGTCAATACAAAAAGAAAACTGTAATCGCAGGAAGTGGACGCGTAAGATTTTAGTCTGGACGTAACGCTTGTTATAAAGCGTCTAATTAAGGTTATTAAAGTGACGATCAATTTGATCGACCGTTGATCGACGAAGTGGGTTATACACATATCATCAGGCGGACGAGCCTTTCATTACTCGAGACTTAGTTATGACTTCGGTTTTCTTACTACTGTCACTTACGCAAACATAATAGATATCGAATAGGACTATACCAATAGGACTAGTGTAAATTAAATCCAGCAGTGAACTAAAAAGGGTAGAAAAAAAAATAAGTTAGCAGTAACAATCATTAGGTTAGTTCCACACATATCTATCGGATCACAAATTAGGCAGGCGCTACACATATACGACATATTTAGAAATTTTTAATTCACACGCAACAAAAAATGTACTCATCAGAAAAAATGTATATATTGGGAACAAACAAACAACCGGTACAACCACATATAGATACGGTCATCAGTGAGGTGTGAAATATCAAATGAATGAACAGCTTATTATAATAATAAGCATAATAATACCTACACTCGCTAACATTGAGAGCGAGTGACGTAATTGCCCACCGGGCGCTGTAATTAATACGCTGCGGGTACATCTCGAGTTATTTCGTACAGATATGGGCGTAGTACTCATCGAATTGTATGGTATTGATATACTAGGTAACGTTTTTCTAACAGCGATCCTCTGTTTTATGAACGCCTAGTACTAGCAACTTCGACGCTGACTGAGAGTGAATGCTGTGAGGCTTTAATGCAGTAAGCCTTAGTTACAAAATATAAATAAATCCATAAAAGGCGCGTTTTATAAATGATCAAATTATTGGCCAGATTTTCGGTTTGTGTCAAAAAATTTGAGAGAAGTTGTTATCCTTTGTTTGACGGGTTAGTCAATCAATATGCTTATTTAAGGCGTTCGATAAAAATTGACAGCGGATTTGATATTACATTGTTGATGAACGGCGGTGCTTGTCAAACTAAATCTCATTGGTTGTCTTGGTCGACGATGATGATGAAGTGTTCAGAGGCGGGAAACACAGCGGTAGTAAACGAGATACGTTTGAGAACCAATGGTTTAAGTTATTTCTGAATGAACATTTGAAACTCGAACAAATTTCTCACACAAATTTGATCCCGTAAGAAATTGAGCGTTTCCAGTTTGATGACAACCTGAAATCCTATGCCTATAATTTTGGGTTACTTAATTAATATTATGATTTATTGCATCAAACCAATCGGGATCGTTTTGGGACCCTTATCCAGACGTTAAAAATCATAGCTATAGGTATCTATGTCCTATGTCCTATGTACTATTATGTCAAATTAGATTTTTATGCATCCACGAAACAATGAGAGACAGATATACTTGATAGAGGGAGACAAAAAATATAATAATATAGACACAAACGTAACCTCAATTTTATTGGCGCCTTATATGGGTATGGGCAAAAGGATTTTATTTTTCTATTCCTTACAAGGAACTTTCAACCGTTCTACGTCGCAATAGGTTCTAGATTAGATTAGCGATCGCCACAAGAGTACCGTGTGCAAGTTGCCAACGCACTTATGACCGGTAAGTTTATAATAATATACCCATTAGACTGTGTTTAAAACGTTTTTTATGCGATCACACAAAAAATGCCGAGATTACGAGTATGTCGATATAACAATTCCTTGATCAGTTACACATTTATGGACACAGCGTTATTTAATAACATGTATATAATAAATATCATAGTAATCAGTGTAATGCTGGTTCCACATCTGCGATGAACACTCGGTGCGCCCCGCCTACCCCGTTAGGGAAAGGGCGTGATGGTTATGTATGTATATATTGGTGTTATTTCAATTTTTTTTTATTTCATTTTATTTTATAGCTTTTTAATTATGTATGCTCTCTAATTTGTGCCAAAATAAAATATGTTTTTTTTTCTTTTTATTAATAACGCATATCTGCAGGCAAAAGCAATTAATACCACACAATGGTCCTCTACCCTATCAAATCCAGGCATTGATATGTTAATTACGGAACGTAATTCGGCAGTGACAATTGAGGTGGCTATGTGCAGTATGTATACAAAAACACTATGGCTATTGCTCATCGCGACAATATGACCGATGGATGCCAATATCACAGCTCATCGTGGTTAGAGCGTGAGTTAAATTCTAACGCGCGAAAAAACACATTAGTCACCTCGCCGAGGTCACACGAAATCATTGGGTGTTGTATAAACATTTTGTTCTATTGTCCAGTCTCGTGTGCTGGTTGAAAAATCCTGACCGCTACCAAAGGTCGCGGGTTCGATTCCGTTCTGACTGGGTTTCCCAGAAATATCTATGGAAAGTGGTATAATAAAAATATATAGCTTGAAAGGGAGGTTATACTAAACATACCCCCATTAAGGTATACTGTACCAGGCGTTCGAAATTTTAGCTGGTAATCTGGATTATTACCTGCAACAAAAAAACAAACAATTGTAAATACACATAATAATACCTACTATCTAATAATACCTACTATTCTAATCTACTATAATCTAATAATACTATCTAATAATACCTACTATTATTATCTGTAA
>DWQT01001781.1:0-15710 GCA_018244895.1 Myscelus amystis hages
CGCTTACATTGCAAACGCAGGCTGAACCCTACGAGATTTAACAAAATAATGTACTAAGTATTGTACACCGTGAAAAGGTCTACAGAAAACTCCGCGATAGTATGTCTATATTTTATGTATACCCCACAATAATATTTTTTTGTCATTTACGTTTTACAAGATATAATAGCTAATTTTCGAAGCGATTTTAAGCGATACAACATTGACCCTTATTAAATTAAGTACCTTGAATACATTGTTGATTTAATATAAAGCAAATATGGCCCTTTACAGCATGTAATTAAAATGAATATTGTCCAAGATATTATAGATTTAAAATGCAGGGACATAGCGGTTGCGGCGGTACCGGCCGACCGGGGCCGTGGCGCGGCGCGGTGCGTGCCTATAAATTTGAATTTAGCAGCGATCGGACGCGTTTATCGGAGCTCTTTAGGGAGGAAATTATATGTTAATATAAATAGTAAAATTGCATGACAGTAGTTTTAAAATTGGTACTTTTTTGGAAATTGGTAAAATTTAATAGGTATCTTTTAATTTTTATGACTGATTTAAAGCGTGCGAAGCCGCGGGCAAAAGCTAGTCTATTTTAAAGTATGTTTAGTTGCGAGCATAAAAAATGATGCAAAGTAAGATTGCAAAATTAATAATGACGTCGCAAGAAACGCCGTTGATGGAATCTAATTTTAGGCCTCAACTCTTCAAGTGCTTATAAGCTACTTGTGCAAGCCTGACGAAACTCCGCAGACGGACGTTATGGATCTTCAGTATGGCTCAAAGGCACATACCTACATACTTTAGGGTACCTTAAAATTAGCCGTTGTCTCCCAGTCGCAACGTCTGACATTTTCATAAAATTTCACAAGCTTAGTCATTGGCCCTGTCTTCAAAGACTGCTATCTTAATTGATTTCCTTTGTATCGTTCTAGGTTGAATTTCATACGATAACGATGTTTAATTTTTTCCGGGAGTTATGTTGCTGTCACAAAGTATTAATAGTTTCCTATAATAGGAGAATCGAATCAATTACAAACTAATTGAACCATTGAAAAAGTTTCTGCAGCCACGTATCGACAACAATAAATATAAATGTCGCTCCACCGATTGCGTAAATTCAAGTTGGCGCGTATTCTTTGCCAACAGAAACGACAACGTAGGTCGGGGTTTTCTAAAGTGATCTATTTTTTGCCTCGGTATTCGGCGTACTGGATGGCGTACGAGAAAAACTATGAAAACGCTCTACTATTACTTTTTAGAAGATAAAACTACTTTCAATAAAAGATACATCTATTTACACGGTCTAGGCGTCGCGACAGAATTTCACACTGACCCAAACAGAAGATATGCAAGGATTGGGCTCGCAGAAGGGTTGAGTTGCGACGGGTCTAAGGAGGATTTCTCGAGAGACAATCGGGAGTTATGCCCGAAGGCGGGCGGGGCGCTAAACAACGGGCGCTGTGCCCGCCCCTTCTTTATATTTTCTTACTGCGTTCGCCGCCTAGCGGCGCGGCCGGGCCCCTTACACGCTCGCTCGCTCACTAATTGCGCATTCTTCGCATAGTTTAGCCCTCCCGGCTAACCCCTCGCCCGCCGCCCCCGGACCACGTGAAGCCGTGCGCCGACGAAACTTTCATACTCCCAGGATATTGAGCGGTTTTGAATGTCTTAACTCACGAACGTGCTTGCAACGGTGCCGTCGGCGCTGACTTTGTATTCAAACTGTTTCAAACAACACACCGCTTCGTGTAAGTTGCGCTAAATTACTTCTCGCATGCATCGATTATGAGAACTGCTACATTCAATATACTTATGATTGATCAATAATTAATCATAACTGTATGACCGATTACGTTCGAGGAACATACATGGTAGCGGTGAAAAATGTTTTAACAATATATAAATATTACCGCATTCGCAAAAAGTCAACCGTTAAGTGCAATCGCGTTAAAAGCGTCAATCGGATACCAACGTTGGTCAGAAGGAAGAATTTGGACTTCGTCATGTGACAGTGTGTGTCGGCTTAAGGCGAATTGTGTGAGATTAGATTATGGGCCGAGGGCGAGGGTGACGTCGACGCGAGAGCGGCCTGCCGAGTAGGGACGCACTTTCCAGCGCTAGATGAAGCCCGAGGAACACGTCCGCGAGTAATGCGCTCATATATTGTCCGGACGAGACGCGTGTCCGCAATTATACATCGTGATCTTTTACATTTTGCACGTCCCGTTGACGTCCCTTCCAAGACTGGCTGATAATTGCACGATCGAAATTAAAGCCATTGCCGCGGGTTTTAATAACAGACATTTTGTCTGTAGGCGGCTTGTAATAGGAATATTAAATAAATGCGAATGTTTTATTATCGAGAATAACGAGAAATAATTAACACATAATTACCATAACGAAACGACTGTTCGAAATTTGTTATTTATTTAGGGTCAGTTACAATTTCGCTTCATAATTTTTTTTTATCGTTTTTTTTTGTTGTGCGGTAGGTATTATGCTCTAGCGCCAGTTGTTACGGTATTTGTAAAATTAATATTGAAAAAGTATTACTTTTGTTTATTTATTTGACGCGGGTGGTAATTGTATCTGACCACCTGCAACGGCGACAACGCCATAAGCCGGAAAATTCTACACGACGGTAGCTGTCATAATCTAGTTCACCACCAAAGTGTTTTAAAAACCATATATTTAATCTTCATCTGTGCGACGAAAAAATATATCATTCGTACGGGATTACCTAAGAATATTACAATTGATCTTACGTATACAAATAACACATATATTTTTTTACTCTTTACTCACTTTGAATTTACAGTTCTTTTGAGCGTCCGTTGCTTCTTGGAACAGTGAGTCACAACACACACTTTAGAAAACTTAATATATTCCCAAGGCTACATCGACAACTAATTTTGCTATTCTGTTCTTTTTTAGATGGCGGGTTATTTGAAGTTGAATAAAGAATAACACAATCAGCTGTTGATCTCAACCACGGGGTTGGTGACCAGTACATTGTCTGTAGAAACCTTCTCCAATCGCCCAGAATCAGTCTTGTGAATGCGTCCGTCAATGAAAGATAATTTTAATATTATGTCGGGCTCATGAAAAATTTTTCATACCGCGAAAGTTATACAGTGATGTTGTGAATGATTTACAAACGGAGGAACGGTCGGGCCGTTACAAAATATTGTCTCGTGGCTAACGTCGCAGGCGGTCGCCGACAACTTTAATTATGAGTGCGATCTAGGTAGGCACATTTGAAACGGTTATTTCTGGTGGTGGAGCCATAAGATTTAAACAGTACATTTCTTTCTGTCCATTAAATCACTTAAGGTGGACACATCGCCCGCGGTAGATTTGTTTAGCAATTCCATCCAGCACCGCGACGGTCTAAGCGGACAGTCCTTTAATTAAAACTGGGGCGTATAACGTTGGCGCTTAATGTGCGTCCGGCGGCGTAATGGCACGGCCTTTAATTGTTCCATGTCAATTGTGCCCCGTAACATTCACGACGGTGGCGAAGCCTGAATCCTTGCATTGTATTTTGTATATATTCACTGTTTACTATAACATCCATTTATTATCGAGAACTGGAAGATTAGTAAAGAACCTCTAGTGCTCTAGCCGTAATCGTGGAATAACTTAAAATAATAATTTGACGTATTTGAAACAGACAAAGTCTAATGGAGACCTAAGCAGACAGTAAAAATATGTAGCATATGTATGTAAGATACATGTAGAGTTATTGTATAACTGATGAATGTGGTTCACGCTAAGCTTTTAAAACAATAGTAGGTACTCGAGGCATTCTTGTAGTCGTTTAATAGAAAAATAAAATATATACGTAGTTTATAAAAATACTGACAATATTATTTTCATCCCGTAGGATGTAGATTAGGATCATGATAATTACCTATTAAATATTAATTTACAGTGTTGCCTTATGTAACACTGCATTATCTTAACCATTCCAAAGCATTATAACAACGATATCAACAAAAAGATTGCATTTTCCAAATGGACACAACTGAACTTGGACATATGTGCATATATATGTATGTATAAACCAACCACGCGCTTTCACTGTCTCCCAGGGCTGTCTGGAGGAGAATGCCTTGGACATTATGTTTGCCCTTGTATCTAGGTTTAGGTGCAATATTGTAAAATAAAAATAAATAAATAAATATACATAGATAAAACATACTTATTACCATTATTCGTTATACATACACAAATGCCTATTTATCGAATTTATTGCTGTAGCATTTCGCAAGAATACATGTAATGTGTAAAGAAACGATGAGCGTGTCTCTTCCATACGATTTAGTAGCTGGCAGATTAACCCAAGCTCAGAGAGTACAAAACAGATTTTTTTCTTACTGTTAATTTACTGAAGGGAAGCTTTTTTCAGTAGCAATCGTCACGTCGCGTTAACGAGCTTCTTTAGTTAACATTGTTGCGTGGAAAAATGCGATCCGACTCTTATTTTTAAGTAATTCCTGCTATTATAATCTTAAAAGCGTCGGAAATGTTGAGAACAAACAGAGTTAACGAAGACGATTAATGCACGATTTATTTTGATTACAGAAAGCGGAAATTTAGGGATTAGAACGGGTAGATGTTAAAGTAAATACCCGTGTGAAATTTGAATTTGGTCTTTTTAAAAGCGAAAAAGCAGTAATGGATGTACTCTATCATGGTCTGCCGACGGTGCAACCTAAAAGTTTTCCGTGCAAATTTTAGACAAAGTAAAAAGAAAGCCGCTTGAAAGAAGCAAAATATTAATAATGAAAGTACTTGAAATAAAACTTACAAGGTCATACAGTTAGATTAAAAACAAACTATAATAATGTACGTAGGTACTTAACAATAACAAAAACTTAAAAAAATTGAAAGCGGACTTACATTTATATTTGTTACTCGTTGACATGTGGCCTGACAAATATAACAGGCCATGGCCAATGGCTCGCGAGATTCGAACTCGCCACGATTTACTAATTTTATTGTAGTTGTACCTACAGGCGATACAAAGTCTAAATAACAAAACTATTTTAAAGTGTATTTATGATATAGTTCAGAACTCAAAATGAGAAATGAATGTTCAATTATAATGTTGTCGATTTTGAAATGGAATTTTATATAGTGTTTAACGATAGAACGGTATGTTTTAATACGCTAAATTGGGCTCTTAATCGGAAATAATTATTTATCGAAGACACTAAGCCACTAGGAACAGAAGGGTACATAAAGTTTCAATAGTTTAATGTTATTGTAAAATCTAATGTTAACGGCTGCTTCATTAACGAGTTTGCTGAGCTTGCTCCCAATGCCCGTCATCGCGTCTACCTGGCCTTAATTGAGGAGGGTCAATTTGTGGTCAACGGCATTAAACGTTAAAGGGTCGGTAATATTATTCTGTATAACAGTTTTACGCTATCAACCCATTCCATAAATACAAAAAGAAACAAATGAAATCGTTGAACAATCAACTATTATATTTAATTACCAAATGAATCGTATATACATAATATATGCAGTTAAGGGATTGCAAAATTTGACAAATCACATATTTAAATAGATATCATTAAGAAATAAAAATCTTGTTGCTTGGGAAGCCTTGGACAACATGCAATTAGCTCGACTGGCAAATATCAAATTAACGGAGGAAATTTAGTAATTATTGTTCCGAGTGTTCCTGATTGAAATATCATGCAATTTTGAAAAATATTTGTAAACAAAAGAAAATAGACGAAACCGTAGTAAACAATTATTTACTATCTTATAGTTACCTAAATGAAATTGCAATTGAATGTAGAGTTTGAGAAAGTATATTATGAAAACAGAAGAATTTAAATTTAATCACGAAACTATTTTTCGACTAGCAAAGCTTCAAAGAAATCGTTGCAGCTGAGACGGTAAAAAGAATCTCAAAAAGCAATCATTGTTACTAAGGAGGATTCTGTCTAGTATCACAAAGTCGTCTAGAACACCTCGCTCGGCCCGACAGTTATTTACCGCAAGTTGAGAGAGCGTACAAAAGCTGAGAGTCCACTTGACTTCCTCGAATTGACGACACGGTCGATCGGGAGATAATAATTGTCGGTTCACGTCTTTCCATGGAATCCTATTGCGCAAACCGCTTCGTCGGCTCACATCAATACCTCAACTCGTCTTTTGTCTCGTGCCATACCCATTGTTCATTTTGGTCGAAATGGCCTTGATAACGCGACACAATTCACCCAAATTGATGTGTACGCAAATTGCACGGGTACTATTTTACATTAATACAATCGTGCACACTTAGAAAATATTATGTTTTATAAATATAGTTTGCACTTAATGGGATAATGGAATACTTAACGGATTTCAATATAGTGTAAAATGTCTAAATGTAAACAGTAATAAATATTAGTAATTAAATGCTTGCCCACTTGCGAAATGTTTAAATTTGATATCACAAATAAACTAGTGATCATATTTAGTGTATGGTATTTAATTGCATGCCCTCTATAAGTTAAGATGTAATTTTAAGCCTTATCCTTATGGTTGCAGCGACCACTTAAAAGCTAGGTGTATAAACATAATGGAAAAGTGTATATGTGTTTCCAGCACGTCCGGACTCACCGTACATCTTGCCCTCGTCGGAGAGGATGATCTTGCGCCGGCCGCAGGGGGGGTATATCGCCAGCGCTTCCTGGAAACTCTGCTCGATATCCGGACTCCACACCCCCTCCGCATCCGCCGCCGACATGTCCTGCAAACGTACATTCGAAGTGCTCACCAGCCAGTTAAGGGATCCAATGAGGAATGAAAACATGCTTGCAGCCGATTAGTTGCAGTCTTGAATAATTGTTTTATTTCAAGTTAGATCGAGCGAAGAGAATGACACGGTACTATATCTAATATATCTGTAGGTGGTAACATTGATTAAGTTATGAGGCAAATTATTTACTAAACAAGGATTTTTTTAACGAGGAGTTGTGACGGATAATGAGCAAATTAATGTAAGAGTCAAGCATAACATATCGATTGGATTTACTGACTTAATTTTACAATTTTACATCAAAACGATATTTCAGATTAACTTTTCATTTTATAAATGTAATATCTTATTTGTATTGTTAAAATGTGCATATTTGTGAAGCTCTTATCAATGGTACGATTTTTACGATTTATTATGTACATTTTATACCATATTATATATATTTGTAAGTCAAACATTTTAAATGACCATTTGCGGTCAAAATTTTTTACTTCATATTTCGTCTCGACTCTTTTACCCGAAGTCAAGTATACATATTAAGTGGTAGTGAAATTTACAAATCTATGGCAATATCATGAAGAATATTGGTACCTGTGAGATTATAACCAAACAATATTTCAAAAGATTCATGACGGTAAAATCTTAAATCAAATATAATGTACGAAAAGTCACGAGGAAACATATACAATATAGAATCCTCGCTAATGTTTTCTAAGGCGCGGTAATGTGTTGAGCCGTCCTTGGACGAGCATGGCTTATATTTTTCATTCTGAGAGGAGGTGATGTTCAACGAGACTGGTAAAAGAGTTGATGGTGATTGTGGCGAAATGATTGAAAACGTAATGGCAGACGCACCAAGTATTTACATTTAACATTCGTAACATAATATTTGTAGTCACCACATTTCTTAGTGTCGATGTGTATAAGAACCCTATTCGAATAGGCGATCGAATTATATTTTTGACATATAAATTTTATTTTTATGCGTAATTATTTTACTATGTATACCTACATAATTTTAATTAATACATTTGCTGGAGTAAATAATGTTGAACCGGTAATTTCCATTGTTGCGGGAGGATGTTTTATTTCATTTTAAATGGAAAGTTACTAGAAATCCCGTTTCACCCATAAGATAACGAATAGAGATTAATATTTCATAGCATAATCGCGTATGCCTATAATGCCTAATGAAGGCACCCTACCTTCAACACACATGCATAAACGAGTACGTACTCGTACGTAGTAGGTACGTTTCGGAGATACCAATCACATATATACAAGAATAACTCGTTAAAAGTATAGGAATATGTATGTTTATCAGCATTGTGTTAGCGTTAGGTTACCAAAATATAGGCATTTCATTGCCTTCTTTGTAATGAGACAAACGTATGTAGAATTGTCCTAATTATTATTATTACATACATCATACGAGTTTCTAAAAACGCTGTTTGCTAATAAATCGTCGAATAATTGTCGGGTTATGAAATTTTTCTACGACCAATATTTGGCCATTATTGGACTCGGCCTTTTCATGTATCGGGCTTCAAATGTTTTTGAAAAGTGTTATTAAAATACTTTTATTACGAGTATGTTAAAGCTTAGTTTTATGTATAAATAATAGTTTGTAGTAATACAATATTTTCATATAGTACAAATTATTATTAGAGGTCTGTTTTGTTATCAATTTGGGATTTGGAGTGAACGATGTATGACTAAGAACCACCTTAAAGTAGTCAATATGTTTTTTAAGCAATAAATATTATATGAATATTATTTGAATATTATTATATTTAAAAAAATTAATGTGATATTTTATTTATCGCACAATGTAGTTAATTATCATGAACTACCAGTATCAGCAATTTTGATTACATTTAAAATGGTTTTGTGGCAGTCAGTCAGGAGACCTGTTTTGTTATAAATTTCTTCAAAAACATCTCTCACTTCTGTTAGAATATTCAGTCTGCATAAACTCGACTGGTTCAAAGTATTAAATCATATCCAAGCTTGGCGCAGAAGTGTTATAAAGCAGTTACAATCGGTTATCATCGTTTGTGGTTGATCAATCTTAGTAGTCCTTTAGAAGTTCTAGGGGTTGGTATAAGAAAAAAATTCATTATTGATAAATAAATATTACCGGGTTTTAATGATATCATGGTGATTGAATAAAACGGTTTCTTTCAACGAGACCTGTTTTTAAATGAAACATTGGAGCTGGTTACCATTCGGTGCGCTGTACGCCGACGTCCAGAGCCCAACTAAGTAGCAATATTACCGCACAACTTGCACCGCGTACCTTATTAGTCATTTCTGACGTAATAGCGTATCGATTTGGTACGTGGAGCAGATGTTATTAACCGTATACTGCGAACTACGTTATACGTAGTTTGCATTGTATGATTAACGTCTGTTCAAACCTATATTTATGTACCTAAATAGATATGTAGAAAACTTGAAACATAAAACGTCTTTAGAAAATCGTAGTTAATGCAATGTTTAAGAAAGATATGTGAATTCAAATTTATATGTATATTTTGAATTGGGTAGAGTATTTTACCGGAATCGTGGAGCGTAACTAATGACTATTAACAAAAATCGAAAATACCAAATCAATACATAATAATAGTTTTTTTTAAATCTACGACTTCTTTTAAGATGTAATTTAGACAATTTTTCTAGGCGGAAAGACCGTAGCCGAAGCATCTAAATTACGAAGACCGCATAAAAGGGTTTCACATCTGTTCAAAGATATCATCCGAAGACTTTAGTTTAAACGGAAGAGGTGACGGTGAGTGCGTCATTGTAATTAATAGAGTCGGTTCTATTCTGAAAGGGAAATAAAAATAACGCGGCGCATCGGCTTCACTCCGGTCGGCCGCGAACGATCGAAAACAGCGTGAATCACACTTCTGTGAAACCACTCGAAACGAAACAGCTCTGATTCTGGATTAGTTACATGGACGGTCACTATTTGCTACACTTTGCGATTCATTTATTTACTGTACTCAACTTACACTTACTAAAAGGCGCATGAAATGAATACATATACGAATATACGAAAATTATAGTTTAAATTTTATATTTCCTATGAAATTAGTAATTAACATATATTGATACTGTAACACACATATATTGATACTATATTTGAAACTTATGATTAAATGGGTCAAAAATATATAGCATAATTTATTTGCACCTATAAGTAGTTTAATAAGCTAGCGGTTTGTATTAATGTCTGCCACGGTCGGGGTGTGGGTTAATTCCGTATCGGAGAGGCGCGTCCTCTCTGCAGGCACCGTTACCTTCTCATCGTCGCTGGCGTCGCCGACATCGAGGTGCTTGGCGTCGGCGCCGCCCGAGCCGTTGGTGTCGGGCGCGCCGGCCGCTGCGCTCCACGGAGAAGCAATGGTGCCGGCCGCGAGCGCTCCGCTCGCTGAAACAATCAGTTTTCATATATAAATCGAAACATCAATACGACAACCCTATTCGATTGTAATAAAAAAATTTGGGAACCTTGTTCGCTATTTACAAATGTACTTTTAAGGGTATCCAAAAGCTTTGACAAATTGGATAGGAAACGATCAGGTATATTAATCGACGATTGGCGTGGGCGACCTTCGATCGCAACTGGTATATTATGTACCTTATTTCCGAACATGAAAGACAACAATCTATTTTTTATTCTTAGCCAAAGTTTTCCAGAACAGTCAAAAATTATACGAAGTTCACCATACGAGTAGTGGTTTCGCTGCATGAGTAGGTACATGGTATTGCGGGGAGATAATTTATGTGCAATAGTGGACATTCATAGATTGCAGCCCAACTTGTATTATTATTATTTTTGACAGTAAAATTAATGTAAAAGCATGCTATAATATAAATTTATATCATCATTTGCACCATCTAATTATGTGAACGCTCAATTTCTAATGTTTTGCCAAACTCTTTATAGGCACAATCGTTTAAATATCGAAGTGTATAAAAAAATCATTATTATTTCCTCCATATTATATTTCATAAAACGCCGATCAAGAACAACAGAGTAATAGAAAGACATAATTTTTTGCATTCATAATACATAGTATTATTGACAACGTACGTAAAATATCTACATAATTATTAGCAATTAGAATTGACCACAAAATATTTACGTAGGTATAGACGAGTTGATCGGAGTGACGTCAAACGTGCTCTCCTACCGAGCTGGCAATCGTATTCGTATCCTGCATTAACACTCGAATGTAAGCAAACGTGTATGCGTTGCGGTTCTAACGGTGGCATGTATCGAGAAGATAACAATAGATGGAATTGTAGATCTGATCACAGCATAAAGACATACGCCTTATGTTTTTGATTTAATATTTAATTATAATATATAGAATAATAGTATACAAACATAAAGTACATATATTAATTTAACATGGGTAGGTTAATTTCACTTCGTGTACATTTGAAATTCTTTCGCATACTGGATTAATGTACACTCTGGTCGACGTCCATTCAAATCAAAACTATGACACGATTTAAAAATTGATGAATTACATATATCGCAAACAAAACAGCAGTCAAATTTGATCTTGCAATGACACCGCGAAACAAACGACATTGTTACAGTCTTGACACTTGAATCTCCACCCATCGGGACTATATAACAAATTAATTAGTCATTCGATAATTACCAATCCAAAAGAATCAGCCACATTGAAAATTATGAAAAATAAAAACTATTCGTATAAAAGGAGTGTTTGGTCATAATTATTTACTATTTATTAAGTATTTTCATTTAACATTTTAATAGTAAATTCATAGTATTCGATCCAGTGATGTCATAGCATGTTTGTTTACAAGCCGACGATCGCATTGTGGTTACTGCACTAATACTCCTAATGTAAGCAGACACGTTTATTACTGTTATAGACTTGCAGTGCACCCCAAGATATATCTATGTATCTGTACATACGAGTACCGTAAATAATATTCTATCGTCGCTGCTGGAGTTAATAGCATTTAGTTGTTTTTTAACATGTCTTTTTAGAGTTGGAGGTGATATAAAGTAGACACTTTTTTGTTGTGAAGTGAAATAAAAATTACGTCATTTAACATAATTTGTTGATTAACGTAATTTGTTGATTTGAAAATAATAATAAGTAATTTGACCAGAATATAAACCCGCGGTAAACGTTGTTAAGTCACCCACTGATAGATGTATGTAGGTACATGACACCGTAGGTTATGCATTTCAATTAAAGTTTGGAATCTATGAAACTTATACTAACACAAGTGAAGTTTAAAAATAAAATACAAATATATATTTTATTTGAATAATTAAATGCTTATTTAAATTACTTTACAACATTTAAATTACTTCTTGCCGTCCGTGTATAGATTTTTACTTCTAAGGAACTTAAAAAATTAAAATCCGTATTGCCAGTCGATATTATAATCTAATAAACGAAATATAAAACCGTTGCTTAAAAACCACAATGAGGCATCTCAATTTGAATTTTCTTAATACCGAAATAATCTTTGTTCCCTCAAGATTCGAAAAGCGACGTCGTAGGAATTCCTGAAATTTTCATACTTACTGTTAGAAATATGCAGGTACGAAACGGTAACAATATAAATATAATATCAAAACGGAGAATTTCGTTATGAAGATCGGATCGGGAGCGGAGAGAGTAAAAGTATGCGCCCGCCCGCCTCCGAAGCGCTGTCCTCGCTACTTGTAAATCGTGCCGTATTTACGTTATTACTGCTTACGTATAAATGACTATAGTCCTTCATAAATAAGCACAACTGTAGTACTAAATATATTCAGTTAAAAAAGGGGAAAAAGCTTTGTGGGGTACAGAGCTTTTAGGATAATTACGCGGACGAAGAAGTAGGAAATTTGGCACAGTTAACGTTTATATGGAGAAGAAGTCTAGAATGCCATTATTTGTATAAAAATATAGAAACACATTAAATTAATATACAAGACAACATTAGCCACTATACCATGACTGTAACAGTCACACATGAAAATAAAATAAAACGTCAATGTCAAACAAAAATGCCAAAGAAAGAATGCTTTTAAAAATAATTAAATTAAACCTTATTTACGGTACAATCCGTTTTTAAATAGCTCGAAAATTAACCCAGAGAAAAGTTTTAGAAAATTGCTTGCCTTGAAATTTAGTAATTGATTTAATGAACTAGGGTTGATTTTCAGCCGTTGAGGGACCACTAGTCCAATTGTATATCTACAGACATAGATTTTCCCTTAGATATCATTTCAACCGTAGCCCCCAACGTGAAGAGCCTTTAATCAGCACAATTTGACTAATAACTCGGCGCTGCATAGAGCGTTCAGGGGTGAACTGTGACGAAGAGTATTCTCATAACGAGTTATAATTAAAATGTTCAAGTATAGTTGGTTACTTCATTTTATTTACTAACAACGGCTAAATTCTATCTCAGGGAGAACTAACAGAATACATTGGACCGAAACGTAATTCAGCCGGGTCTTTCTATTGAATTTTTTAATACCCATGTAAATAAATTTAAACTTTACGCGTACATACTGCTTAGTTTTTACACTTTTCTAAGAGGCCTTGAGATTCAGAATTCGGTCCACTGGGAAATGTTTCTTTTAATTTTTAATTCGTAAATAGTTTTTGATTTTAGAATATTTCACATTGGATCCGACAGACTGCGCTACCATCGCAGTGTCAAATATTAAATAATATTAAGTCCGGAAATAATTTATATCGCAAAGCAACGTTTACGGGGTCAGCTAGTAATATTATAGGTAATATGGAAATACGTATATCAGCAACAATTTGTAAGGCGAGGAAGTTAATACACGAATGATTATTACTGACGTGATTCTTTCCCGGTTACTGACAAGCCTCTTCATTTGCCTTACAATACTTGCTTTGCCTTATTATATGTATGTTCGATCGAGTTATAGGGGGACAGATCAGGAGCGTTTTATAATTAAAATAATAAAGCATCGGTAGGGCCCACCCATTGCGTTAATATGACAAGTGTTCGCAATAAGTGGGCCCCTCGCACCGGCCGGTTAGGGTCGATGTGTCGGCACTGATGCCTGGGGCATTAAATAATCAAAATATTTCATTTATTTAACAACAATATTCATTATTATATAATTGGAAGGTTTTCGATTTTTGAGGCGTATTCAAGCACTTTATGTAGTTCTAGCTCTTGCCCGCGGCTTTCCCTATACCGTAAAAAATTCCTGCTAACTTTGGAATACATATCTAAATTCATATACTACATGTTCACTTATTGCCATTATGAAATTCTGAATTTCAATGAGTGCGAAGCCGCGGACAAAAGCTAGTTATACCCGTAAAACTTTCTCTTGAATCACTCTATCTATTAAAAAAACTGCATCAAAATCCGTTGCGGAGTTTTAAAAATCTGCGCATACAAGAAGCGAAAGCGACTTTGTTTTATATTATGTAAAGATATATATACATGTACATACATATATTACATTTTTTAAAAACTTCGTTTTAATATTTTGTGCATATTTTCTGTAGTTAATTATACTATAAATGTATACTTTCGGGATTTAACCCAAAAATGTCAAAAAGACTCTATGCAATATAATTTGGTTTTCCTCTCATCTGTAAAAATCATTAATAGGCTAAATACATATCTTTAATTTCTATGACAATACGGCGTGAACATTTTTTCGTAGATAATTTACAACCAATCACAAATAGTCACAACCATTTCCCACACGGTTGGACATAAATAATTATGGGTTTCCACTTGCTAATGATGCACAAAAAAGTAGAAATAGCTACACAAAATTCGGACGCTGGTAAATGCTGCGATAATACATGTACAATATGCAAAGGCCCACCATTAATTAATTTTACACAAAGTGCTGTACCTAACGCTGTGAACACCTTATTTAACCCGCGCTTCGGCAAAGTTCAAAACATAATTATATTAGAATACGGAATGTAAATTTGGCAACTAAGCGGGTAGTTACTGATTATTAACACAAATTTCGAATACCGAGGAGCGCGAAGTCCTGGCGCGGTGGCAGATTGCAAACGACCTGGAAAGCCTCTCCGGGCGCGGGCACCGCTTGGATAGCTCCGCATTTGTGGAAAATTTTCGGAGAGTAGGTACGCTAAAAAGTAGTTCCAACTATCTAACCATCAATCTCTGCCAATCCGCCCTGGAGCAGCTTCGTGTTGTATGCTTCAGACCCTCGCAGTTGCAAGAGAGAGTCGGACCCAGCAGTGCGAGGTAATACGAGTTACAGGCAACAAAAGTCTAATATTGAATTAGTAATTAGTGACAAAAACTGGCGTACAAAGAATATTCGAGCCTGAAGTGTGTACTAGGTATGGTCTTAGTAGCACGCGATTCCTGGAACAGGAATGCATTTTATACCAACAACGGAATAATTCCAGTAATTCAGTGCCGTTTAGACTATATCGCGTGTACTGTATACGGGTAATAAAAGTAGCGTGTTTTTCTCAGTCCTCCCAATTATCCGAATTTTTTGCTACAAACGCAATACGAAACCTAATTGATACCGTTGTGTATACATACGAGTATGTGTGGAAACAAAGAAAGTTTGATTGCGTGAATGTACAGATTGCTCAAAATATTGGCTTGTGCACGAGGAATCGCCGGGATGTAATTTTGGACAATCATTTAAAACTTTACAAGTTTGTCTCTTTGACACTAGGACTTGGTTGAACGCGTCATCGAATGTTTCAAAATTTTTTATGACAGAATCATAAGATTTTTGAGTGGGATCTTTTCAGGACTTCTATTACAAGGCACATTATGAAACATCTTAAACTAAATTAGTTTTTTTACATATAACAAAAAGCTGGCTTATAATAGCGATCGTGGTATACAAATATCAAGTGTAAGATATATGTGCCTATGCGTAAAGTGTACATGTAATCACCAC
>DWQT01001782.1:0-15710 GCA_018244895.1 Myscelus amystis hages
GTTACGTGTTATCATAGCTAGAGATTGGCGCGTGACGTAAAAATTCCCTTATGACATTGAGAAGGTAATGACCTAGATCGCTGGCTGATTATATTATAGGAGGTAAACATTTTAAAGGTCTGCCCGATGAGTTTTGTTTGATTTTTGTGTGAAAAGAATTTTGATATCTCTTATTTGTATTCTAGCGTACTTCTTCTACTCGTACGTCTACTATTAATGTAAACTATTTTGAATATTTATTATTATCACGGCAGATCTTTACCGGGGAAGACAGAGAGAATCGGATTCGTCCGATATTTTAATACAGACCGACTGACAGATAATCTTCAATCTTCTTTACTCTCTTCATAAACAGTCCACGATTTCTACTTACATTGACACACTTACCTTTCTTATCTTCGAAGTAAAAAGTACTTCCTATTTCTAAAACTTACCACTATTTCATTCTATACATTATATTTCTCTATGTAACCGCATAATTCAATCTCTAACAAAGCAATCAACTCAACAATCTCTAAAAAACCAATTCTATCTCTAACAAATGTTAGGAAAAATAAAATTCGTCCAAACTTACTTCTGAGCGCAATGACCTGCGGTGAGGATGTAGTTTTCGCTGACAATGAACCCTCCGCAGAAAAAGGAGTTGTTCACGATGAAGCTCACTTGGTACGGATGATCCTCTATGTCGGCTTCCTGACCACCCACTATCCTATCCAAGTCGGGAGTCTCGCTCACTTCAGACACATCATCAGAGATCATAACCCTTTCTGTAACGAAACAATTATGTTTTTAATGTATTTTGAAAGTGGAACTGTATCAGATAATAAAGATTCATTAAACCGTTATTTTTTTTATGGATTTATCTTTAAAATTTTTATTTCTATTAAGAAATAAATGTAATATTCCAAGTTAGTGACTAATGGGATCAATGTGATTTTATTATTTTTTATTAAATAAGAAACGAATGAAACTCTCAGGAAGTTAATAAAGAACAGGAGAAATGATATAGCACAGATCTTGATTTCATTTATCATTTATCTTTGACAATTCTATTCTATTATATTTTCAATAAGTATAGAAATTGAAGAAGCTACTCGCCGCTTTGGATCAAAGCGCGAACTCAATAAATTATATTAAACGTACAAATTAACGGCAAAATCGCATCGATAAACTCATAAATACTATTATTTCTAATGGTGTCTTTTAATATATAGGATTCTCATGAAATTTTAATAGTTATTTTGATGAGAAACCTAATGAAATATAATTAAATTACTGCTTAACTTACTTCATTACAAAAGTAATAAGTCATAAATCCGCACCAATGTATCCAGAATTATTAACCGTTACTAACAAAACCAAAAAGATAATTACATCTTTACTAGCAAAACGGGAACAATGTATACCTAAATATACATATATTTGTATGGCATGTCATTGCTAATTAGAGGTCATTAAGGCTAGTCATATTGAACTATTTAGCTGGCAATGTAAACACACTCAGCTAATACAATTTAACATACGGGTTCGGCCCTCAAGTATTGCGAAGGTCATATTATGATTATACAAGCACAAATGTCAATCTTGACATGTATAATATTCATGTGTTTAAAAAAATAATCATCATTGTTATAATCGTAGTAATATACACTATGAACTTTTGTTTATAAGCTTGTTAGCCTAATTTAGTACTCGTAGATGCGGTAAATATCTCATAAACATTTTTAATCAAAGCAAATTTTAATCGTTATTGTTATTATTAACCTTCTTTTCCGTCGTTTAGGACAGTTTGAAGAATATTATTTTAACTATAAATTCGTTTTATAGTTTTGAGAGAACAAACAGTTACGTCACGTTTTGAGGGTCTATTTACAAAATATTTTAAGAAGACAATTTAGGTGAAATCAATATTAATGTGATCTTAAATTCAAAACGCACACTAAATAGCTGCAGTTAGGTTAAACTAAAAAAATCCTCTAACTATAAAATATGGGCTTAGTAAATTTTATCAGAACCGATACATCAAATCAGTTTAGAAAGCGTAACAGACAGACTACGTAACTTTCACATTAGTCAGAGAGGATACCAACTAAGTGTGATATATAGATATATATATAGTCTAGAAAATTCAATTTTCGAAAAAATCACAAAAAAGCAAGCCACTTCTAAAGTTATTTCTTTTTCTGAACTAGCCCTAACAATAAAGAGAGGTTTTAAGCATTCTAATGGTTGCACTATATAAAACTTAAACTGGCAACAATAAGCATATGACATAATCTTAACAATACTCGGAAATAAAACCGTCATAATATATTTTCTATATTATTATTTCAAGTTTTATTTCATTGAAAACAAAGTCCATATAGGTACGAGCATGTAAATATCTCGAAATTCTCACTTCGAAAACAAACGTTACATAAAATTGTAACCAACAAAACGGTTCCAAATTCAAATGAACTTAAAAAAGGAACATAAAAAAAACTCACCAGAAATCACTAACACGAAGACACAGGAACAGAGCACGAATCGCCACATCATGATAGCCATTAGATATGCAGACGACTCCGATTTAACTAGCACAATACTGAATCGCTCCCTTCACACCCTTATATATGGCGTCAAATTTAAACACCGTATATGCATTACCCACATATGTCATATCATGGTTTCTTTACAGCTTAGTTATCAAATCGACCTTACACGGTACCAGTTAGTGAAGATAACGCACTATGACGGACGGTGTCATGGCGGGCGGGGGATTGCGAGCTGCATACTGATTACTTTCGTTCGGAGAATTTGGCGCCAGCGCATGCTACGGTCCTGGCATTAGGACGCTATTTAAAGCAAATCTATAGATCTATCTAATTGTAACTTGACTAGCCCCGTTGTCTAGTGGTTAGGGAACCTGGCTGTAAATCCGGAGGCCGTGGGTTCGATTCTCAGCAAAAGCAAACATTTGTAATGAGCGTGTTTGTTTGTTATGTCTAGGTGTATTAAAACTATCTAAACATATACTAAATGGTATGTGTAGTATGTTTATCAGCTATTCAGTTCTTGTAATACAGGAATTAATTGAATGTAATGACATTTTCGAAGGAGGCCTGCTACATCGTGGCCTGGCACCTCCCTTACGATCAGGTGAGGTCGCAGGCGTATGCAAGCGGAGCATGCTATAAAAAAAATGCACGCATACATCCATAAGATGCACGCTGGGGAAATAAAAATGTACTGTATAAAAATGTAATAACCTATCAAAAGTATTCCACGGGAGTAAAACCATAGAGCGCAAGCAGTGTCTTAATAAAAACTAATGCCTTCTGCTTAGGAACAGAAGGGCATATTTAATGCTTGATAATTTTATCTTCCCTGGATGATTTAAAGGTCGCGCATAAGGGCCACATTTGATAAATTAAATACACAAACATATATTTAGACAATATTTAGTTCTTCGACCCATCAACTTATGTACACAAAAAGCCTTATATATAGAGCGTGGTAGCGAAGCCTCGCTTAATTTTAGTTATCGTTTCAGTCTGCGCACTTATGCCATTTTAGGGCGTTATCCATTTTTTTTATGGGTTGTGCGGATTGGTAGACTTCACACACTTCAGAAAACATTATATACTATAACGTGTCTAGGGTGTGCAGGTTTCCCCACGATGTCTTTCTTCGCCGTTACAGCAAGTGACATTTAAATTTTAGTTATAAAACGAAGGTAACAAGTCAGAGGTGCGTGCCAGCATCGCACCCAGACGCCTCAAAGTAAGAGGCTGAATTCCAACCCACTAGGGTATCAGGGCTTTTCATTTTTATTCAGATTACTATTATATTAGCATAGTAAGGTTTAAGTCAGCAATATGACTTATAGGTTTTAAAACGTTATAACTGGCAGAGTTAAGCCTTCGTGACAATGCCGTACAACGGCTAATGCATCATTATATGCAATTAAATAACAGAACGTTAATTGTCAATCCTTATCTTAGCACGCGATGCATGCACGGAATGACTGTATCTGTGCATTTAATATCCAACATGAATTGAAAATTGAAAGCGTTATAATAATAATTTAGTGGAAAACTGTATTGAACTTATTTGTTTTTCTTTTATCTATCGAGGTAACAAACAGACAGATGCCGCCTGATGACCAGTGCTCACCATCAGACGCGTCGCCAACGCGTTGCCAGCCCCAAAGGACTCTATTAAAGCCCATATCAATCCCCATATTTTGTTGTGGAACACATTTTGTTGTGCAATGGAATTGAACACGGAACCAACCCACTCCTCTATCCACTGGACCAACGGGTGAATCAAAAATGTATTATATATTAAATCTATACATACTCGTATACTCATATACTCGTATATAACCCCCGTGAACATCAGAATAAATGATCCGGAAACACCTTCAATATAGATGATTGATAAATAAACCGTAATAACAGCTGTATGGAAAAAATCAATTGTTATAATGCCATTGGTTATAATTGAAATGTATATTTTATATCACCCCCTGGGAAATCAACGAACGCTTTATAATTATCAACAAATAATGGATATTTGTTTCCTTTGGGTACATTTTTTCCCATCGGAATATCGTATGATAGCGTTTGAAATAGCAATGATAATATCTTTCATGCCAGCAATGACATGACATGTAAATACTGTCGTAGATAAATTTTCAAAGACAAAAGCGTTTATTCTCACAAATCTGGGTACATTAGAAGATTTTACAGAATTATTAGTTCAATCCATATTTTGCCTAAGATTTCAAATTACGGAAATACAATTAGACTATAATTATTAGGTGTTACTTATAATTTAATACTCTTTCCACTAATGCGAATACATGCGAACGCGAATGCGTCAATATACCACTTTGCTTAAATTCGAATTTCGAATCCAAAATTTTTCACTTATAATCATCCTGATCGACCCATAGACGAATACATTCATTAAAAAAAAACATTAACCGTCACGTGACATATTTTTTATCTGTAATCATCATTACGTTACATTTGGTGCGACAATAATTACGTGGGTATGGGTAGAAATTATACCATCAGTTAGTTACATATCCGCGTTCGGAAAGTGCATTCGCGTTGCAAGTTGACTTTTATTACTTGTGCTCTATATATTGTCTACGGGAGAGTTATTACGAGTTATACACGAGTTATTTACTATAGGGTTAAAGAGAGCTTAAGGATTTCGTCGGTTATTTCACCGATAAATCTCTTTCACATTGATGGGTTGTATCGAAGCGGTTCTCAAAAGCCAATTTATTTTTATATTGTATAAGAGTAAAAACTAGAATATTTTCATCTTCAATACTCTGTGTAATTAAGGCTGATTTTATTCAAATTTATTGTTATTCCAAAGCGTGCTGGGAGTTTTTTTTTCCGCCGACTTTCTTCTCCGTACAGGGCGCACAGATACAAAAAACAATAAGTAAAACATGACCTTCATTGACCTTCATATAATCCTATAATGAAACAATTTGAATTTGAATTAATAAAAGTATATTCGGAATCGATTTTGTGGACTGAGATTATCCGCTACAAACAAATTTTACACCTTTACAATACTAGCAGAAATGATTGCATTATCATCGAACAATAGCCGGTGTGCGGTTCGAAGAAAAACTCTAATTAGTCGTCCTTGTGCCCGCTAAGTGGCGAGCGCCGAGAACGAATGGATGATCGGCGAATGTGGACGTAATTACGTACGAAACCGCTCAGCTGTGATGATGTTACTGTTTTTCCTGATATTTTTTTTCATATAGCAACCTTGGCGAAGTCGTATCGCGGAAATGGAAATTCAAAATCGCCTTAATGGTGTCATACTCGTATGTTTGTTTGTGTTATGATGTAATACTTATCCGTGTACTCACACATATGTATGATATGTACATATGTATGTTACATATAAATTACGTGTCACTATGTTTGTCCGCGATGGACTCCTAAACTACTGAACCGATTTTAATAAAATTTTGCACACTGTGTGTGTTTGATCCGACTTAAAAGATAGGCTAGCATTCATCTCGATTAATGGTCTGATTTTTTTTATAGTATAACGCTTAGTTGGATTATCGTTCCACGGGATTTTCACCTCTATTACTATAGGTTATAGTAACCATATTATTATTGTCGGGTCTTCTAGTTACTTATTATATGCCATCTGATCCCAAAGCAGGCAATGCCTGTTCTATGGTGCCCAGACAGCTGATAAACTTAATATATATAATACATACTGTTTAATACTTAAATAGATATTTTTTAACATCTAGTACATAAAACAAACAAATCTGCCTATCACACAAACCTATATCCAGGGTTCAGTATAGCAGTCAACATGCTTAAAATCAATCCTTGTAAACAAATCAAGTCCTTTCATTTCCTATTCTTTTTTAGTCATAAATATCATTGTTTACCTATATAAGAACTGCGTGCAAGTTGAACAATAATGGTTGAATATCACAATGTATTTATGAACAGGCTTGTGTTTTTGTTATGAAAAGTAAAAGGGGCTAAAGTTCCCGCTCAAACCGCTTCAATATGGCTTAATGCTTGCCTTTGAAAACCTTTTTGCCCCTGTCTCAAATGCCAAAATATTTTTGTTAGACAACAAAATTTTTGGCAGCGCTTATCTACCTTTAAAAGGAAGACACAAAGTGTTTTGTACGATACACTCGTAATGCTAAGTCATTTATTTTTGCTTGCCAATTCCGATGTTTTTATACATTCAAGCCATCAATGCGTTGCCTATTTTGAAGGCGAATTATTTTCACGCCTTGTAAAGCCCCATGTCATGGAGCTTCCAGAATACCAGATGGATGGAAGGAAGATCGAACTTTGGAGGATTCTGGAAGTACCCAGATAGACTTAGAAGAACTTAGATACTCGGTGAAAAACAAAGACTAAAACAGAGACAGAGACAGAGACATTATTTGCACAACAATTTTACATTTAAAGATATTACATTATTAGTTCAATCCATAGTTAGTCTTTTATGGCGTACAAATTTGAGGCGATAGGGGAAAGCTGATAACTTTTTCGGTTATTAAAACCAACGCAAAATCTTCATTCATATATTGCGGTATAACTTCATCGAGTTTGACCTACCCATCTACGGAAATATACGGGTTCAATCAACGAAATGGTCGATTACTGACCATTATTCCTGTCAGCACAACGATCATAATCTATGTAATTGATGAGCGCAATTCACCATATAATTATATAATTGGTCAATCATTAAACCGTATCAACTGTGACGGTTTCATAGCGCACTTTAAAAGGTTTTGTTACCAACAATAATATAAAGCGAGGTTTGGCTTCATTTTGTATAAAATTAGAGTTGTCTAATAGAAAACCGTACAATATTGGATCAGACAAATACACTTAACTTTACATTCTTCCACCCTTTTATTAGTTCACTGTTGGACTCTTCTTCATAGTGTGATGGTTTTAGGCCTTAGTATACCCCGCCAGCTAACTACGGTTCGGTAGACTTCACACACCTCAGAAACATTATAAATTTCTACAACATATTCAAGCGATGTGCAGGTTTCCTCAGGTCGTTCTCCTTCGGCGTTATAGCGAGTGATATTGATAGTAACAAGTCAGAGGTGCATGCCAGGATTTGAATTAAAACAATACATACTCGTAATAAGAGTATTAGTGTTCAAAACCTATTAGTTATAGCACATATAAATAATAAGTGGTATGTCATTAATATTACATCTTTATTATTTTTTACTTTTGGTTTCGAAGTCGATTTTTTACGGTATTATTTTTATCATATAGAAATCAAAAATTTATCTAAAAGTCTGTCCTGTTTTCTTTTCTATAATTGTTCTATAGTCGTGGATACGAAGTAAAAACAAACAGTTAATTTGCCATTTATAATATCGGTATAGATAAATGTACATCCTAATTCTTACAATCGAATAAATAAAAATCGTACTAAACGCCCACTTACATCGGCAGCGGGCAACCTTAGACGCAGCCTGTGTATATAACGCGCCAAACAAAACCAGCTACAGGCCGGCCATGTTGGTTTTATCGGTAAAAATGACGAGGGAAAATGCACGTGTGTACAACTCTTAAGCTGACTATTACTATTGTTTACAGTTTCAACGCAGGCGGACTCCGATTCTGTTAGGGAAATGTAATTATTATTATCTTATCAAAAATTAGTAAATAATTTATAAATTATTGTATTATTTCGTTTTGCATCGATTTAAATTTTATTTTAATATTCTACATGACTTTGTTGCGAGGTTTTTAAGTGTTATAAATTAAGTTTTATTTCTGAACGCAGCGGCAAGTGGTTTGTGTTGAAGTGTTATTCAAATATAAAACGGTTTGAAGTTTTGTTGAATTTTTGAACGGTTACTGTGGACTGTATCTGTAAATATGTTTGGGAAAAATGCAAAGTTGTTTTTTGGCTTATCGATATGTGCCCTTATCGCGGCAATCGTCTTGGCTGTATGGGGTTTTCCTAAGATCGTTAGCATGCAAATTCAGAAGGTAAGAAATTTCAATTATTTTGCAATTAAATCATTCTATATATTTTAATGAAAACATTAAAATTCAAGCTTGGTTATGTATTAAATGATGCTGATCTCAACAATCGTGTAACGTTAGTGCATTTTATGTGCATTTATAAAATTTTATGATCCAATATAGTGGTAACGCGAAATTGGTTTTTCAAAACATCAATTGTTTTCCCTGCACTATCACAAGAGATTTTGCGACTTCAAACCGCCCGTACTCAATGTCAAATGGTACCTAATACCTTCAAGGTGGGAACGCATTAGCAACTCTTCTTATTTTGATAGAATCTCGACAACAACTACCTCAAAATTACTCATTTACCAGGCCCTTTGTCCATAAGTTTTTGACATAAACTATAATTTAAAATATAATTAATTAAAAATGTAATTAAATTAAAATATAATCAACATAAAATGAATAGGTAAATACATTTTAATTGTTATAATCATCAATTTAAAATAATACTCTTATGATACAGATAGCTACTTGAATATAAACGTTTGCAATATGGTTTTTAAAACGTTTAAACTAGATTGACAAAATGAATGAGTTCTCTGACCTGCAGAGCACGAGGGAAGACCGGTTTGCTATTTTAAGAAGACTATTATTCATTTTATAAGGATTACTATAAGTATATCTATACATTTTACGGCTGTTATACCGTTATAATTCATAGATTTTACAATTTTACTCCTTTGGTTGAAAAGATACCGTTGAGTGATATAAAGTTAGACATGACCACAATCTCAAAAGAAATTTCAAATTTTGCGTTCCAAATAAATACATATGTATATGTAATAGCAGGTACTAAATTTCTTGCGACGCCTTGTAATTTTAAGTACCTACATAAATTTTTATTAATCGAATTACAATTATTTTATTGCCTTTAATTCACTTCATTAATAATAAAATATAAAATAAACGTTTTGTTTTGGCTTTGTAATAAACAGGAAATATTATAAACGTTATTGATTAAAAAAAATGTAAGATTACTCTATAAAATATTTCTTAACCATCACACTGAAAGTACGAGAGCGGTATAACTAGACTCTTACAACGAAACATATAATATACATCTCATAATTAACGTGAGCAAACAGATGAACAATTCGCCATATAATAATAGTCTGGTAAAGCAGTAAACATGTTTAAGTCCCACGGCAATTGTAACGTTTAAGTTAACATGACATACAGTTGTGTATGCATATAAATTGTGATTTATAAAAGCATTTTAAGATAATATGATTATCTTATCTCTATCAATATAAAATGTTTGGATAAATATAAAGTTTTAGAGAGGCTTCTGCCGCCTGTGAGACCTGAAAAAAAGAAATGTAGTATTATACTAGGAACTCTTGTCTACATCGTAAGGATGCGATCGGGTGAGTTTGCAATCAGATGAGTTTGCGTTGTTGTCCAAAAACATTATAATACCAACAATATTCGAATTTTACGCAATCTTTAAGATATTTTCCATTTTCGCGCTGAAGCCTAAATGTTTCTGTGATTAAATATAACTTATATATACCGACAAACTTATTTATGTTCCAATGAAAATCCAATTAAAAACTTTGAAACCGTTTCCAAACAAAACGACAGACAATAACTTTTAAAAAGTTTTGGGTATCATGTAATTTAACTATAAGCACTTGAGAAAACACAGTTATTTTAAAATCGAAGAGAGACTCGTAAATGTTATTAATATTTATAGATATATCAAATCTTATACTTATAATCCTTTGCATTTATTATTACCTTGATATTGACAGGTCATCTTGAATAGCGTGTTTAGTATAGTATATATAGTATAGTATAGTATAGTAATAAAGTTATAAATCTTGTAACGGATGCGACTTATTTGCTGTTGGTTGTATTGTAAATATTGAATGTCCTCTAAAGTATTCATTTTAATTATAATGTTCCATGTAACTAACGCATTTAATAATATAAAGAGCAATAAATATAACATTAGAATAGCTTTGCAAATAACCATTCTTTATTAACTTGTAAAAGATAAAAATTGCTTTGAGTCAATTCAAAGAGATAGACATAATATTATGTTATTCAGAACTCTACATTTTTCAATACGTCCAGTTCTTTAGTACATTATTTTGATTAATCTAAAGTTTTTTGTAATTGGGCGGAAAAGTGCCCAAAAATTTGGACGACTTAATTGTAAGCAACATTACACTATTATTTGGTTTTAAATAATTTCATTTGAAACAGAACAGCAGAAATATTTTTATATTTAAAAGGAAAAAGCCGTATTAGTTTGTAAGGATAGAAACATTGCATTCGACGCTTTCTGCCTACCCTGTCAGGGATCTGGCGTGAGAATTCATTTCATACAGTAAAATTCATATCACCCTAAGGCTTAGGGCCTAAGCAATCATTGTCATCCGTCTAATCGCAACCTAATTATTACTTACCGAAGAGGGCTTTAAACATGTTATGTTTTGTTTGAAAATATATGAAAAATATCTTATCTTCAATTACAACAAGTCCTCAAGGAACCCGGTACCTTCGCACACCTGCGATACTGTAAATACGTCGTAAAACCTCTCCCGATATTGTTAAACGTATCTATACAAATTGGAGTAAACAAAAGTATAAAAAATACCCATTTCTTAGTTATATTGTGCCCACATTTTACATACATACATACATAGCCATCACGCCAGGTTCCTAACGGAATAGGCAGAAAGCATCGGGTGACAAATATCTCTGTCCTTACAAATCTGTCGTGCTTCATTTTAAACAATAAATAATAATGAAAACACATTAAATTGCCTATATTACACGCCTGTAAGCCTTGTAGAGATGAGTTTATACCCATGAAGCCTCGTGGAAATACCACGCTACGTTTTTACCTAGAAGCATCAGTATGCAACAATGTGAGCAGTTACTTAACAGAAACTGACTCAATAATGCATAGATCTACATTTAAATCTTGGATACCGCGCTGTATATATAAATTGATTATTTCTTCCCTTACACGATAATACAACGTAGGGGACTGATTAAGTGGATAAGCTTTTTACGCATGCATACATGCAGGGTATTTTTTTATTTTGTGTTTATTACGTTAACCTAGCGAATGCACAGGCGAACCAGCTGATGGTAATTGGTCACCGTCGCCTATGGAAATTGCAACGTCCGAGGGTATGAAGGGTTTTGAAGGCTCTTTTCACGGCTTTCTTGAAGAGTTAGATGGACCACTAGATCACATCCCAACGCGGAAAAACCTTAGCAGTATATAATAAAAAATTTACACACGTGCAGTCGCCCACATTTTGCCTCGGCCTAGGTGGAGACTCAGGTTTGTCAAAGGGTGAAGTTATAACGAAATGCTTAACCTATTCTGTTTCATCAAAGCAATCGTAAAAGTTTACGATTAGATCTACCCTTGCCGACTCTATCAATCCCTTTGTGACTCTATTTCGTTCGTCTGATACTAATTGTTTCACTTTCTTCATTGTTTTCCAGAAAATCCAAATAGAAAACACGTCAATGATGTTCGAGAAATGGCGAAAGTTGCCAATGCCAGTGATGTTCAAAGTGTACTTGTTTAATGTGACTAACGCTGACGAAGTCAACGGTGGCGCCAAGCCGAAACTGAACGAAGTTGGGCCTTACGTGTATAAGTAAGTTTTTTTTTTAATTTATTATATGGAAGTAGCAGACGAGCATGCACTCCACCGGATGGTAAGTGGCCACTGCCGCCCATGGACGTTTGTAATGGACCCCGGATAAGATTAGATTCCTATCTCAGGTTGACCCCAGATGCGCCGCTACCCCTGAGGACTGAGTTGGAATTCCTCGAAAAAGTATGTCTCCCTTACCACACCCTTCGAACTAGAACACAGCAGCGTTTAACACTACTGTTATAAAGCAGAAATAAGTCGTTGCCTAAACCACGATCTACCTACCAATAACCTCGAATTAGAATAAATAGTACAAATTAAGTCCAGACCGACCTGTTAGTTAAGTGATTTAAACCTGACTGCTGTACTAAAGGTCGTTAGTTCGATTCCCCCTGATGATAAATGTTTGTGTCATGAACACGAGTATTTTTTTTGTCTGGGTATATAATTATATAGTGTACATTATATGTATAGAAATTATCTAGATTGTCAGCAGTGCGGTAACCGTATAAAAAATGGCATTAACCGCCGAAACACAAAACACAGAGCAGAGTTTTATCATAGTTTATTTTCTTAGTAAAACCGGTACGTATCCTAATAATATATTTCAATAATTTTTAACAGCCGGTGGAAAAAAATCTCAAAGCAATCTTCACTACATGCATAAGAAACTTGCTAATGAAATCGTGGAAAATTTACTTTTCAAGAGTCAGTGTTATTACGGGGCTATAATAAGTATTAATTATGTAAATGTTGGATCAAAGTATCATTGACGTCACGCTCAAAGTATCAGATTCTTAAGATCTTATAGAATAATTAATGGGCTGGTTGTAATCTAAATACCTACATATGAAGAACACAGCTGATTCGCATTTCGTTGGTGTGGTAGATTCCGTTCCAAGTTTCCCGCAGTTACAAAACAGTCCCGGCATTGAGGCTTAATAACAGCACGCTAGATCTTATTTACGTAGTTTGATATTTTAGTGGTTTGGACTACAGTATTTGACTCCGGAAATCTGGGTACAAGATTAGCTTACTTTTCAAGAGTAGGTGCGTTTTATTGGTCGGTAATTAAATTCCAAAGTTGAAGCCTAACATGTTGCATATATAAGGAATACATACATAATAACACACATAAGATAGATATATAAATAGATATAAGATAGCGTAAATAGAGGTGGTTACTCGAAAAATATAGAATGTATCATATTTAGTATTTAGATGGAAAACAAGAAGATAATACAGGTACTACAAATAAGATAATAGGAATAAAATTAATGTGACATAGTTAATTATAGCACTATTACCCTTATCTTAATCATTCGACAGTGGCTTTAGATGTGATAATTTGTAACTTGACTGGCCTGGTGGGGCGTTCAGAGACTATGATTGCTAAGCCAGAATTCCTGCGTTCGATTGCTACTCAAGACAAACGTGAGGACATTTTTATTTGTTCTATGCGTGTATTAAAACTCCTATATAAGTAATATATAGTATGTATATATGTAATTTATGATCTGTCAGGCCTTTGAAATACGGACTCTGCTTCAAACTATTCCCATACTAAATTGATATTCACTGTTTAATCAACAGAAACAATAAACAGCATTACTGTACACGGTACTAAATGCTCTTTTATTACAAGGCTGTGCTTACAAAGGTTATTTGTTTAAATAATTCCAAATAATTACATCATTGTTCCATAATAATGAATGATAATTTTAATTAAGGAAGCTATGGAAAAATTGTTAAAGATAATATAATTAAAACTTATTTAGTGGTCGGATGACGACAAGACTATTAAATTTTATTAGATAAAATATCGTATTCGAACTGTGTTTATTTCACAAATATCTCAACAATTATTATACAAAAATTAAAACATAGTTTTCACAGTGTTTTCCTCATTATTTAGTCTAAAAACTGCATTTGCGTTACCATGTGACTGTTTACCTAAAACTTAAAACTAAAGAACTACAACTATTCTTTACAGAGAATATCGAGAGAAGACTGTACTGGGCTACGGAGCGAACGACACTGTGAAGTATACGTTGAAGAAGACATTCTTCTTCGACGCCGAAGCATCTGGAAGTTTTAGTGAGAACGATGACGTCACAGTTATAAACTTTCCCTATATGGTAAGTTGTTTTCAGTGTTTGATAAAGGCACCTCAATCTCCCTTCTCCACCCCTCGCCCTACTAATAAACGAAAATAAACGCATTTTACGACCTTACAATACTAGTATAAATGAAAATCATGCATATTTGAAAATATCGTAGACTTTCATAACAATGTACCTTGTAACATAATATTGCATGGATGCATATATGGATGCATAATATTGCATGGATATTATATCCAGCGGGAATACAATTTTAAATAAGGAGAGCCATTATATTTTAAATAACTTAATCGTTTTTTTTTTTACTTAAAAAGATGACGTTTAAGCTAATCATACTACCATAATGTCGCTACTTTTTGTTGAATAAAATTATGCTTTTATATAATTACGTTGTGAAGGAAAACGTAATGAAACAACTAACATGCGTCGGACATTATACATTTATTGTTTATTTATAAGTTCGATGATATAAACATTTATGGTAGGAACATAAATAAGAATTTACTAAGGACATAGTACAATAGCACATATCCCAAGACAGGTATATAGAATTAAAATAAAATACCTTGGAGCAAGTTTATTTATTTATTTACCTACACTTTGTGCGTCTCAAACGAGTGATACGTTTATATACATAAGTGTAAATATAATTCACACATAATCTACATAATTTAAAAAAATAATGTACGCATTGAAATGCTACACGGTTTTCTGGTAATGAACTAAGCGGAGACTGCATGTTGGTTTATTTATTTCCAAGCACATTACAGATAAAAAATATCTGAAGACGAGCAAGTAAAACACGAACAGATAAAAAACTACGCAGTAGGTACAACACAATTAATTAAACGCGGACTAAAAATACTTCGAGACTACTAGAATGTATGTACAGCCGAATAAACTTAACTCAAAATAATGTAATTGTATGTATTTAAGTTTATGATAAAAGTCCATAAAGGATTCCTGTGTTCACGAACCTCCAAGTCTCACACACACGCTGACCTCGTAAGGCTTGCAGCACACACACACACAAAACATTAAGGGTTTTGAGGTATGCTTTCCCTTCGACAGCGTAGGTACTGATGACTGATGTTCAGTTTTTAGTTTAGAAACTTTAAAGTTTTCTGAAAAGTTTCAATTCGCTCAACATAAACCAAGGTTTCATGTTACTACTAAGTAATATATCCAACACCAAAACGATAGGACAACTTGATGATGCGAATAATAATTATGTTTCTGTCTGTTCATCTGTTGAAATAAGCTTGTCTAAACAAAAAATAGCCATCACTTAAAAAAGTGTACAAGCTAAAACTAATGGTACGTTCAGACTACGACACAAATTCTGACATAAATGTCAGACATTAATGTCTGTGCTGTCTACACTT